>CAIGRK010086802.1:0-12122 GCA_903798315.1 Fraxinus greggii
AAGTTTTAGTCTTCATTTGGAAAGAATTTATGAACGGTTTAATTTATAAATAAATAAAAAAATGGTGAATAGTATTTGTGAATTCATTATGATGTGCAGATTAAAATAAAATTTGATTATTTCTAAATGATTCATAAATTTTGCCAGACGTAATATTAGTAATATGACGGTCTTAGTATGTGCTAATGAGAAATTCAACTCGAGTGTCTCTGTGAAACGAATTTTTAATTCTACGAATTGTACTCTAATATGATTTGTCAAATTTGATCCAAATAGCCATATTCAAAATCAATTCAAATGGCCTGGTTTTAAAATCAAATGTATGTACGTGTGTGTGTGTTGTCCAATGTCCCATTAGTAATATTCTTGCATTGTTTTTAAAACAAATACTAGAAGATAAACATCTGACAAAAATGCTTAGTAAAATACAATTAGTGCTTAGGTCAACTCAAATGTCCTAAAATTTATACTTCTCCTTGAGCCTCTGTCTTTTCTTCTGGATTCGCATCTACAATTTATCCATTGGCCAAATGATAAATGTATAAAAATTATATAAAATACTTCTCGCCGTCTTTTTAAAAATTTTGTTATCCCTCTAGTTTGTGGTGGCAAACGAGTCGAGCAACTCGTCGGCTCAGGCTCGTCAAATAACGAGCACGGGCTCGGCTCTCCCACGGGCAGCCAATGAGCTTGTCCACAAAACAGCCCACGAGAGTTTATCTTATAAAAAAAAAATTGAAAAATTGACGAACTCATGGGCTCGGCTCGGCTCGGCTCAGTCCACGAGCTCGTACGCATTAGGGCTGAACCAAGCCATTGCCACCTCTATCTCTAGTAGGCGATTTCAAAATTATTAAAAATAAAATGATAAATAAACACGAAAAAGAAAAAAAAAATCCACCTTTGAGGTATTCAATATTTAAAATAAGTAAAGATCTTTTTTGATTTATGGGATATTTTTCCTGATTTCGGTGAATAGTTTCATAATATTTCGTTATATTGTTATTGATATATTTTTTTTCTTTTTTGTAACAATTTATAAATATATAATCACGATCATTCTCTTTATAAATTATGGTCATAAAAATAATAAAAATTTTCCAACACATTTTATATTTCTATTTTGTTTGTTAGTTTATAATTTCTTATGAATATTTTACAGTTGGTGCCTTCTTTTAAGATATATAAGAGCTAGATTTAATACTCAAACGTAAATATTATTCGATATTATCTAATTAATTTGAAAATTCGATCTTAGTTTTCACACTCAAAAAATGTCAACGACAAAAATAAGCCACTATTTGGTAGATATTAAAAATCAGATTTTTAGTAGATTTTGATAAAAGTTAATAAAATGCGTGGTTGGAATGAGATACATGGTTAACATTAATTATTAACTTTAATTTTTAGCAAACATGGACTTAATTTCCAAACTAATCATAACTTTCTCCTACCCACTCTACAAACAAAAAAATATTAAAAAGCAAAAATAAAAATAAAAAAATTGATTATCCTAAAACTGTGTTTGACTTTATGTGATTATTGAATTTCCCCAAGTCATCAAGCACAATGTATTAACAAGAAGAAGCCAAAATGCACCTCTCAAGAAAATCCACATGAGTCCTAAATCTACACACTACAAAACATCCCCCCTTTTTTTTCTATGTTGTGGGATTCCCAATTTGTAATACTCACATATAGGGGTGGTTATTGAAATTAATGGAAGGTTAAGGACCATTTTAAGAAATAACTAGAGGAAGAAAATGAAAAGAAAAAAAAGTTTTGTATTTTTATCTCTCTCTAAGGTAATTATCTAATTCTTTAAAACATCAAATGTCCTTGTTCATGTGTAAAATGTGTTAAAAAAACATATTTGGCTAAGTTTAAAAGTAATTGCAATTCTTCTCAAATATGCACTTAATGTATCCCACCGCGTACACATTACTTTGGAGTGCACCCTAGGTTCACCACCCTCCACTCAACATGTCAGTGGACACTCGACGCGTCTAGTAAGGCACGTTAAATATTATTATTTAGTAAAGTCGAATATTATGTATCACATATGCAATTGTGACTAAACGAGGAGCATGTTTGACAGCTTTTAAAACTTATAATCGGCAAATACTACACACTTGATATTCACACATTCCATGAAACTTCTAGCTTGTAAGTTATAAGCACTACTAAACATACACCCGATTAAACAGAATTATAGACTATAGAAATGGATGGTTTCCCTCAAATTATCGCTATAGCTCACTGTGTTGTTCCTTTTCAACAAAAAAATTGCTACAGGCTTAAATCGCTATCTGCAATAAAGTGAAATAAACAATTTTTATCTACCACTGCATGCATTTAAGAAGAAGGCAGAAGAACCAGAGAGAGACGGACAAAAGAAGCCTTAAATTGGGCTGTACTGTGAGAAACAGAAACTACTGCACACCACAGAAGAAATAAAAGGGACCCGTGACACATTGAACCCTCAATTTTTGCCTATTGAAAAAGGCATTGCTAGAAACGAGGGAAAAGTGTAATCTAAGATTGCCGAAGTAGTCATTATAGGCTTCGAAAGCAAAATCCTAATCCAGCACTGGCCCTTTCTCTCTCCTCAGCTACACTTTTTTTATGCTTTTACTTTGCTTGTCTCGAGCAAAAGGGTTTCCAAGAAATTAACAAGAAAAGAGAAGGGTATTTACATTTTGCTCAAATGCCCATTTCAAATCGTGGATTTTAGGGGTGGTGGGCTATGATTGAGCGAACTAGACAAAGGTCCCCATTGTCCATCCCTCCATTTCTTGCCCATTGAAGATGCAATCTTTTAGTTTTTTAATCTTCCTTTTTTGTTCTTATGAATAAGACTGATGAAGACGAGTATGCAAGATTTGTTTGATGGTTTGTACAGCAAAGCAGTGATCTAAAATTCCCATTTGAGGAATCTTTTTCCCAAAAATGTTAAGCAGCTTAAAGAGTGGAGAAATGGAGTAAATCTAAGTTCATTTTTTCCTAACTTGCCTTAGTTTCTTGAAAACTATTTTTTCTTCAATCTACACAATGAGGAAACATGGATGGCAGCTTCCCTACCATCCACTCCAGGTATCTTTTTTCTCTCTATGTGTATGTGTATGTATAAATGCTGATCTTTTTTCCCTTTTGTATACAATCCAAGTGTTTTGAATTCTGGTGTATCATGTATGTGTGCAGGTGGTTGCTGTTGCTGTATTTCTAGCATTGGGATTTGCTTTCTATGTTTTCTTTGCTCCTTTTGTGGGAAAGCAATTGTTTCAATACATAGTGATGGGGATTTATAGTCCTCTTGTAAGAATAATTTGCATTCTTTTTTAATATTCTTTTCTATTTCCATATATATATGTTTCTTTAATGGCTGTAAAGAGCTTAGATCTGTACTCTCATTGCTTTTTGATTGATCTTGATTCTGTGCCCAGGAACCCCAATCCTTCATGGATTAGTTACATTTTTACTCTTCCATGGTGTTTTCTATTCTGTTTTTAATAAACTTTTTAAGAGGATAAGCGCAAGTTCTTAGACGTTGTTTATGTTTTTGAGATTTAATCGACTAGGAATTTTACTCTTAACACCTTGGAACGAGTTTGAAAACATTCAATTTTATTAAAACCTATCACTTTTTAGCTGATGAGGAAAATTGTGCTAGTCCATTAGCTTTTGGTTGCATATTTGGATTTTGGAGCTACAAATTTCACACTCGAGATTTTCAATATCTTCCTTCTAAAGATCAGATTTTGTCTGTTGTATTTCAAAAACTTTGCAGTGATTCAGATTTTGATCTTGACTGCCAGGTTATTCTGAGATATCTTCAATTCGGGTTCCTGAAAACTTCTGCGGAGTAAATAAGTTTATGCCTACAATCCACTGGGAAGTGGGTATTTCCCTGGCATCATGCCAGCGCCGCATAACTATTGCCCAAGACTGTTTGTTAAAATGTACCTAACATAAACTAAAGGACTATTTGCTTTTGCACTCCAGTAATCTTGTGTTTTTACGAAAAAAAGTAGTGCTCACTTCTTGGGGGTGAAGAACCTAGTTTTTCGTTTTTCCTTTTGTGTGTTGAAGGGAGGGAAGCAGGAACGAGGAGGGGATTACGAAATTGATGTGATGAATTTGCTATTCTATCTGTTTCCTTGTTTTTACCTTCTCCGGGAGATATGTCTGATAAACTATGAACAGGACAGGCAAAAATTGTAGGTGAAGCAGAAAGCACATACTGTAGGTCTATCATGGATAAATGCATTCCAGCAGTTTATCATTTGTTGATAGGCCATTTTTGGTTAAGCTTGTCAGCTTGGATGATCCATGGGCTGCAGCTACATGGTTTAGACATATATCTTAGTTTTGAACTTCAGTATCAGAAATCCATTAATGCTGATTTTTTTCCCTTTTTTTTTTTGTAAAATGACTGTAAACGAAGAAAAGATACTGGTTTTTATCTTTTAAATTATTTGTTTGCTCTGTACAGTGTCGTCTAAGTTTCACATTGTGATGAAGCATAATTTATGTTCTTCTTAACCTTATCACGTTTCTTGCACTGATTGTCTAAAGTACAAATCGATGCATTAATTGTAGTTTCTCTAATCTCAAATTTCATCTCATCTTTTCTCAGATTACGAGTGTCCTCGGTCTATACATTTGGTGTGCTGCTGCTGATCCTGCAGATCCAGGAGTCTTTAGGTCCAAAAAATACCTAAACATTCCCGATGACAGAAAGCATGTCAAATTAAACAAGTCTAAACTCAGTGGAGAGTTAACTTCATCGACTCAAGATGCAAATGCTGCCACAGAAAAGAAATCCTGTGATAAAAGAAACAAAGATTTAGATGCAACAGCGGATTCTACTGCCGAAACTCAAAAGAAGAATCCGTCATCTCATCAAAGATCCTGCTTAATTACGATGCTGGCTTTATTGCCTTGTGCTCTTGTTTGCAACTCATGCGATGAATCTTCTGAGCAACAAATGAGTGAAGACGGGATGTTCTATTGTAGCTTATGTGAAGTCGAGGTGTGTAGTTACATATGCTGTTAAATGGCTTCTGCATCTTGGAACCACCCTCCAATATCGAAGCACATGCGAAAAAGCATTGATTGTCCTTTTATAGCATGGTTGATACAAGGATTAGACAACACTTGGCAGTATTAAGAAAGAAAAGGAAGCTAAAGTATTGTTCATTACAATCCTGTCTAATACTGCACATTTGCTTTCTAAAATATCCTTGTAATGATCATCAATATTTTTTTGTTGAATGAATCCGTGCTTGTTCTTAAAACTACAGTCATGCACTGGAATCTTTAATATCTACAATATTTATAAATCATATGACTAAAATGGGCACAATCTCGCAGGTTTTCAAGTACAGCAAGCATTGTAGAGTCTGTGACAAGTGTGTTGACAACTTTGATCATCATTGCAGGGTACACCTTGAATTGATTGACTAGAAGTATACCTTCTTTGTGATACAAGGAAATTTGATTCATTTTTGCACTCTGGTTTTGTAGTGGCTAAACAACTGTATAGGGAAAAGGAACTACCGAAAGTTCTTTACTCTGATGGTATCCGCCCTTCTCCTGGTATGATCTACCCGCCAATATTTGTCTTTGTAAACTGCTCTTTCGTATTATGTTTAGTTTAAAAATCCTAATTATTGTTCAAGAAAAGAACTTGCTGGATCTATTGGGAAATTTTCTACTACTGTCATCGTGATTTCATCATATATGTAATTGGTTATGTTTAATATATTTTTTATAGAAATTCATTCTCTCTCTAGTACCCACCGTAATACTTCCCTCAACAACCTATAGTGACCTTTTACTAAATCAATAACCTTTGTCTTGAGCTTGCAGCTTATATTTCAATGGTCTACTGGAATTCTTGTACTGATCCGCTGTTTTCTTGAGAGGAAGCAATTCTCTTTGGACATTAGTTTCAAGTTAGGAAGCAGTTTCACACTGGTTCCATTTGTAATTGTGGTGGTGAGTACTTTTTCCACTTCCCTTCATCTCGCTTCCATTTTGATTCATTGGTTTGTGGTTGCAAATACAAAAGGAGGGTATTGAAAATATGAGTTCACTCTGCCGGTGGTCAACCTTGGGATCTTTTTGAGGTTTAGCGAAATAAAATTATATCAAGAATCTAATTCTCACCACTCTTACAATTCTTGTGTTGTTCCAAATGTTATGTATTAAGCCCTATGTCCTACCGAGGAAACAAGTTAATAGTGTTTCAACCTTAAGGTCATAGCTCCATTCACTCGCGCGGCATTTTTTCGCTCTAATGGAGAAGAGTACAAAGTATTCTCGTGCCTCTCATTATATGTTTCTTGTCTCTCCACAAAGCCCCCCTCCCCCACCGATAATTAATCCCTACTATAGTAGGAATATTATGGCAACCTGATGTGAATAAATATCAAATGTATTCCTATAACGAGAAAGATATCCCCACACTCAGGAGGATAACTGTACGGTGTGATGATACTCCACATAGTTCGACACATAATTGACAGATGTAACCTTACATATTACAGGCAGTATGTACCGTGTTGGCCATGATTGCAACCCTGCCACTTGCTCAGCTCTTCTTCTTTCACATTCTTCTTATAAAGAAGGTTAGCCTTTGATTTTCTTTTTGCTGAAAATTTGATGGGGAAATAGAATTGTTCCAGAAAAGATGTTTTGCTTCGAGCTGACAATTAAGGTTGACAGGGCATTAGCACATATGATTATATCATAGCTTTGCGAGAGCAAGAACAACAAGGGGCTGAAGGTCAGCAAAGTCCTCAGATGTCTCTGGCTAGCTCTCTTACCGGATTAAGCAGTGCAAGCTCGTTTAACACTTTCCACCGTGCAGCATGGTGCACACCACCACGCCTTTTTGTGGAAGATCAGGTATACTTGATTTGTACCTTATTTGCTTGAAGGAGTCATGGAATGTCATTTTCAGTCCAATGTGCATTCTTTGATTTGTTGGCTTATCATTTAGACAACCAATCAACCATAGTTGTATTTGTAACTATTGAATCTTGATTTGTTGACTTGTCATTTCATACCAATTGCTTAGAAGAAATGAAGCCTGATATAGTTGTTAAACCATAAACAATAGCCTAGTCTGGCACAAAATAAAAATATAAAAGAAGTGACATTTCATCTTTCTTCTTTTTTTTTTTTTTTCGTTATTTGGCTTTGAAATGCAGTTTGGTGGGCAATGGAACATTTGTTTTCAATCTCTTGGTGGCTTTCATTCTTTTCCCCTTTCCGCATTAATAATAGCTTCCAATTTTCTTATGCTTTCAGGCATCGATTGAAAACCTATCAGTCTTGTGATTATTATTGGACAATATCTGATTATCTTGCAGTTTGATGTTGTTCCTCCAGACACTGGATCCGTAAGTTCACTAGGAAAAAAGACCCAGGTGGAGGACCTTACAAAGAAAAAGAATCCTGCAGCTGTAAAGATTAGTCCTTGGACGTTGGCACGATTGAATGCAGATGAGGTGTCTAAGGCTGCTGCAGAAGCAAGAAAGAAGTCTAAAATTCTTCGCCCTGTAATAAGACGAGAAGTGCCAACTTTTGAAACTGACAGTAGTTATGGCAGCAGTAGTCGCTGGATGGCCCCGAGGCCTGATAACAACAGAAAACGAGGTAGCAAGCGAATTCGCCTTCCTGCAGAGACGCTCCTCCAAACCCTTCCAAACATTCCAAGCAACGATGCAGCAGATTATAGAAATCATCAAATGATGGCTGAGACATCTAACCGCTTCGCCCCTCTTCAACTTGAACCTCGAAGTGTTTACCGGACAGGCCCAGTTATGTCAGGTGCAGCTGCGATGGTTTCTTCCTCCCCTGAGAGTAGTTTAGATTCCCCAGATATTCACCCTTTCCGAGTTTCCTCGTCAGTAGCCAAAGAGGCAAGTCGACTTGTTGGGCTACCGACAGCTCATAAGGAAATTCCATCATCAAGATCAACTAGCGATGGATATGATGCATCGGGTGGGGAAGATAGTGATCAGGTGCCTACAAGAATTGTAGGACAGCCGACTAACTGGAGCGGCCTCCTGTTTGGTTCTGAGTACGACAGGAGGGTTACAAAGTTGATGGCCTCGTCTTCATCTACCTTAACAAACTCAAGGAAGCTTTAAGGATTGGCGTATTCAATATATTGATCTACTATACTCAGTGGTATGCAATCCAGATTCTTGAGATTCTTTTCATTTATTGGCAGGGTTAAACAGAGTTGGCTAGTTCCTGCCTTTCGGTAATTGCTCTATTTATCAGCTTTTGGAATCTTGTATTAACTTTTGGTTAGAGAATGTTGACCATTGGGTTGTAAAGGTGCCTACAGAACTATGAATTTTGTTTCGCTGCAGCATCCAGTATGGTGAAGTTCAATGGCCTATTAGAAAAGGTTTGCTGCATTACTGACTGCTATCCTGTAAATTTTTGTCTATGATATGTATGTGCACCATGAATTCTGTTCCTCACCGCATCTCTTATGAAGATCTTGAATTTTCTCCGAGTTAGTGGGAAATCTAGATGAAAAAAAAATGCAGTTTACACGCAGGTTCTAGCAATCGTATGATGTCTTTACTAATCCAGTGGCTCATACATAACTTTGTAAGCAACCAAGTGTCAACTCGATCTCTCTTAAAACACCATCTCCCTCAAACGCCGATAATTGAACCCCCTAAATTGTGTGCTCATAGTTCGCGTTCATCATGATGCATTTGTGCAACTTAAAACTTTTGAATGGCAAAAGATTTGCATATTTTTCCAAGTCAACAAAACTTTTGAATGGCAAAAGATTTGCATTTTTTCCAAGTCAACAAAAAACTGTTCTCTCTAGACCTAAAACAAGAGGAATCTACATAATTCACAATCAAAAGTCATTGAGAAACATCAAACAACATTTATTATTCATCTTAACAGTTTAAAAATCCACAGGTCTCGTATCTTCACATTTCTTGTACATCTTCAATATCATACAACACAGGGTTTCAAACAACATACGACGGTAGCGCAGAGAAACTAGAAATCTTATGCAGTATGCACTAACCTCAAACTTTCCCATCGTCAACAGGCAAGCTAACATAATCTGCTGCAGACTCATCTGCAATATCAAATGCCATTTCCCCGTGTAAAACCTTGCAATAGATATACAACACTGTGTAGGCAGAGACGTAGCTAAGCATCATCATTGTCAGAAGAACTGAGCATAAAACTATCTCAAGAATGGCTGCCCAGCCTCCATTAATGCCACCTAAATAAACGAGCAATGTCGAACACGAAATTGTTAAAACCCCAGTCAATATCCCGTAGTACAACATTATTGATAGAGCAATCCATTTCATCCCATTGATTAAATAAGCACCCCTCTTCAAGGGTGCAAAACCCCATTTGGATTCCACCACCACCACCACATACGCCAACGACCATTCTACTTGCATGTAAACTGTCACCACCAAAATCAAAATCGTCATACAAATAACAAAACCCAGCAAATAATTCGATCCATAATAGACATCGACCCCGAAAGTCAGGAGCCCTTCATACAATAAAGCCCCCAAAAGGCCGAAAATAACGAAAATGAAAATCAATACGATCTGGGAAGCTAGAACAGTCAAAAGAAGAGCAAAAAACGAAAACAAGATGGATTTTATAGAGGAGATGAAGTTGACGGGTCTATTATAGAATCCGTGGAAAGTACTATAGGAAATTGAGGCGGTGGCGGAAATGGAGAAAAGGAACACAAAAAGCATGTACAGAAGAGTGATAAGGAGATGGGAATTTTGGTGGTAGTGGGAAGTAATGAAGTTGGTACTAGAGAGGGTTTTTATAAGAGATGGGTAGAGGATGAAGGCAAAAGAGAGGGGTAGGAGGAAGAGAATTGAAAGGGCTAAGAACTGGCGGGAATTGGCGCGGATTATGCGCTTGGTTTCGGAGAGAACCCCGCAGAGGGTTAGGCTATGGCCGATGGTTGCCATTGATGAATACTGCAGGATGGTCACCTGATGAGAGAGATGTTGAAATTGGATGTAGAAGACAACCTGCGGGTTGATGATCACAAAATTCAAAGTCAAAGTATTAAATTATTTAAATTTTTCGTATGAACTATGCTAATGTTGAATTGATGTTTGGCTTTTTAATTAGCTTAAAAGGTACTTATTTACGGGACTGCATGATGTTCCGAGGATTTACTCGTCCTTACTGACACCTAGACGGATGCTCTAACTTCAATGATGCCCATTTGATTCACATTAATGTAGAATGAAAATGAAAAATATAGCTGTTATTGGGTCCCACACAAGAGATAGAAATTTAAAATTGATGGTTTGATGTGATGGATAACGGTCATATTTTTCATTTTTATTGATGATTTAAGAGAAACAAACTGGGGCCAAATATCATTATTCTTTGATCTTACATTTCAAAAGATCCACATATTATATTTATCTTTATCCAATTATTATCCATAAATTTTATACGATCCACAACNCTGTTTGACCTACATTAATATAGAATGAGAATGAAAAATATAGTCGTTATTGGGTCCCACACAAGAGATAGAAATTTAAAATTGATGGTTTGATGTGATGGATAACGGTCATATTTTTCATTTTTATTGATGATTTAAGAGAAACAAACTGGGGCCAAATATCATTATTCTTTGTTCTTACATTTCAAAAGATCCACATATTATATTTATCTTTATCCAATTATTATCCATAAATTTTATACGATCCACAACTTTTAATTTAAAAGTTTTGCCAAATATGCTCCAAAGACCAAAGTTGTACATGGGTTGAATATTAAAAATAGGCTATGTATACGTATTATTGATAATTGTATTAGAAAGAAACTTTAAGAGAGAAATTTCAATTTCACTTGGACATTTTAGTCACAAACTTTAATGTTTTCGAGGTATACTCAGTCAACATTATTACACAAGAAAAACAAATAAAATTTTATCACTTGTTCTTTATGGTTTTATTGAATTTGTATGCTGAACAAGTTACGTAAATCTATGAGTTGAATCGATAATGTGGACATTTCTCTCCAGGTTCATTATTTGTTGACCACAATGAGATTAGAGCTCGTGAAAGACATTTTATTCTTACCGGTTGTACTCGTTTATCGAGACAGTATCATAGTAATTAAGGAAACTCGGTCGGTAGAAGAAATAAGAAACAAGACCCAGTTTAGCTCCCATCATTCCAACTACTAGCGTCACATTACTTATGAAGATATCGACAAATTACATAATCATAATAAGTTTCAAACATTATATTGGTAGAGGCATTGACTAAAAGAGCCTAGCCAAGTCATCCGTACAATGTCTTTTTGTCAACACTTAAAAGTAGATATACAAACTATACAGAATTTCCTATGTTCCAATACTCCGAAGAACTGCCGGAAAGTATTATTATTTGTTCATCGACTTGTATACAACTTCTTGAGCAAGGAAAATATCAATTCAATCTCTCTCAAAACACCGATAATCGAACCGCTAAATTGCATACTCATACTTCAACGGTACATTCATTACGATGCACGTATGGAACTTCAAACTTTCGCAATGGCAAAAGGCTCACTTAGACAACACAAATTTTGTTCTCCATATAATAAAACAACAAAATCTATAGAACATACAGTAAAGAAACAGAAACATCGGTAACATTTAACAGAGTAGAGGTTCATAAGTCTCATATTTTATTACAACTTCATTATCATACACAAGATCATATGTAGAATATTGAAAAGCTACAGCTACTTGTAAGTGTTATACTCTAGGTCCAATCAACTTTGGACATAAATGCTCTTAATATATATAACTGATGCATTTCATTTATGGCAGATCTATTATTTAATTGAGTTCATATTCTAATAAATTAAATAGTAGAATCTGAAGATTCAAGTCTTAGTAACTCGATAATCACAAATAGTTATGATTGTGAGAGGCAAATTGCATATGGCTGAATCTTGAATTATCTACGGTCGTAATTAATAACAAGATACTGATATCATTATTACAATATTATATCATTACGAGTGGTATATCTCACTATTGAAATGAGTAGCTGATCTTACAAGCTAAAGTGTGG
>CAIGRK010086836.1:0-10681 GCA_903798315.1 Fraxinus greggii
CGGAGAGGACAGGGCTCTCAATGCCCAAAGCTGTGCCACTCGAGGCAATGTGCAAAGCACGCAATGTACTTCACAACGATCTTTTCACCATTGCCTGAACTACTTTCAGGTATTTGTAAATACCTTAGGTCTTAAATTTTTTTATATATAAATGATGTCATTTAGCCTTGTTTGATCCCCATTTTTTTCAAAATATATTTTTTTCACTATTATTTTCAATCACACATTCTTCAATAAAATAATGTTACCCGCAACTCAAAAACTTTCCATTCATTGTTAACCACATATTTTTCATCAATATACTATTCCAAAAGGATTTTGCTGAAGTGCAAAAAAGTTTGTTATAGGAGTTGACACCACCCTTACATTTGTACATGGGTCCCGACCTGAATAAAAAAATGCCGACCTCCCATGAGTGTGTGTTTGGTCATCTTTTATGTCATTCGTTGTGTTTTTGTAGCAAGACACATTCCAAAATGCATTTTACACGAAAAATGGGGCTCAAACAGCCGTTAATTTCATATATTGGTACAACTACAGAACATCAACTCAAAAAGGTAAGTCTCCCCACAAGTTTTCTAACGTTAAGTGGTACCTTCCTTTTATCTATTGAACTCTAGTTGAAATTTGAGATTTAACAAGTTAAATTCATCCTTTTGTTATCCAGTCAGTGATTAAAAAAGGAGGTATACACGTGTTTTGCTGAAGATAACTTGCATCGAATTTGAACCTAGCTTTACAATAAAATATGATTTCAAGTCTTGCCATGTATCATTGCAGGTGAAGGCACGTTAACGGTTAATCTCATCTTTTAGTTATGGAAACCGGCCGCCAAACTGCTTGTGGGTCTCATTTATAAAACGCATTTTTAAAATTTTTGAATTTGAAGTACTTGGTTCGATTGCCAGTTCTATGGTTAATATTATTGTTGCTGTTTGTGCAAATAACCTAGAAATATTTTGTTACTTGATACTGATGCTAGTGATGATGGTTGATTACTACGTCGTTACGGCTTCTAGTTTCTATTGTGATTACTATTTTTGTTGTTATTGTATTTATTAATCTTGTTGTAGTAGGTTTTTTCCCCCTTGTAGAATTATGTCTATTAGGTTATGAACTGCCGTTAGGGTGTTCATTTTTTTTTTTTATGACTCAGATGTCCAAACTTCATTCAACTAATCCTAAGAAGTGGCAGCCTTCCCCCCCCGGTTCGCCACCTGAATTAATCCGGATGCGATCACAGTTTATACACACTTGGGCCAGACATTCGACAATTCTCCTCCACGTGGACCTCTGTCTTCCAACATAGATGTTACCTTCTGCCCTTAGGGTGTTCTTTATATGTTAAATGATGGCTCTAGACTGCATTTGCGCATTGCAAATGGAATTTGGATTAATGGCATTAGTTGCTTTTTTTTATTTGTTCGAGTGATTATACATATCTTAAACAAAATTTCCTCTATTGGTTTGATTAAGCTTACTACAAGAAAGAATGAATTGTGAATCCGTCTATACTGGCCTACTTGTTTTCTTGAATTGAATGTGTTGCTCTTTCAACATCTAATCTGATTTTGATTGTTGTAGCTGTTATTACAAGTTATATTCAGCTCCTAATGATGAAAAATGTAGCTCTTTGAAATCAATGTTCGGGAAAAACCAAAATATTTTGCCATTAGAAAGTATTGGTTCAAGACTTCAATTGTAGCATTGCTTTACAGTTTATATCTTCTATTGACGAGTAGGCCAAGACAAAAGTAAAATGTTAGATTTGCTCGAATTTAGGCCAAAAGCCCAAACTTAGACCAAATTTTTTTTTCTCCAATTTGGGCAAAAGCCTAGACCGACTAACCAAGCCGAACCAACAATCCAAACGGATTCAGTTTGGGTTAGCTCAGTTTAACAGGTGGATTGGAATTCACCCACACCGGCCAAGTCAATTTCGGTTTCAAGTTGGTTCCAAACTGACCCCCAACACTAACCATGCCCGTGCCTAGTCAAAATACTTGCACAGATGGAGATCCATCTTTAAATGGGAAGTGAGGGATAAGACAAAGACCAATATCACCTGTGCAAGCTTTTGGAAACTAGTCCTCCGGGAATCTCAGGATGCTATTTAAAGGAAGTTTTGTTGGATGAAATTTGTTTACTATTAAATTATATCGTGTAATCACATTGCATAATGCTTCCATGAGGTCTTTCTATCTAGAACTGTCCAGATTCTGTCGTCGAAATGATAAAGGGCATGATGATCCTATCACTTCGTTGGATATTTTTGTCTAATCTTAGCCCTTTCCAGTTGACAAAACATTTTTTGGCCTAATTCTTATAAATAATTCATGGCCATTTCCATTAGGCTCATTTGCTTTAGAAACTAAGGTCTGTTCACTTTGCTATTTTCGGGCCATTTTCAATTTTTAGTTTTCGAAAACATTGAAAATTAGTTTATTTTCGAAACAAATTTCCAAAAACGAGTTTAAATTTTATAAAGAAAATGGAAAACGCCAAAAAATGTCGTTTTGGCTATTTTTAGTTAAAGCCAAGCCAAAACTTCATTTTTAAAAAAAAAAAAAAAATCAAAACGACAAAAAGAATGCGTTTTTAGCAATCTCAAAATGGACACTCAAAACACAAAAAACCAAAATGAATTCAAAATTCAAAACTAAAAATTGAAACACAAAAAGAACAACCCATTAATGATTCAAAAACTGTTTGTAAATTCTATTCTCGGTTTTTGTTCTTTCTTGGTATCAGAAAAAAGGCAAATGCCTATTCTTGCTAATACACATCCACATCACACAAAATTCTCCATACAATGGCCATAGACCCTACCATTTCCAGTGACACCAACTCCCTCCCTCAACCTACTATCCGAGCAAATTTCCAACCTGTATATCAAAAATTGGTCAGCCCCAACTACCTGCCTTGGAGTGTCCAATTCATGTTCTTTCTGAAGAGCTATGATCTTGTGGATGGAGAGGGAAATCCTCCACCAAAAACTCTCTCAGATGGATCCATTAATCCAACTTACTCAGTGTGGCCAAAGAAAGGCACCCGTGTCCTAAGTTGGTTGCTTGCTTCTATTACAAAGAAGCTAGTCTTCACAGTTTATGGCACGAAGACCTCAAAACAAGTGTGAGATGCTCTTCAAACTCGATTTCCTCCACTTCTAGGTCTCGGATTGCTCTTTTAATGAGACAACTACAAACCATTACCCAAAGCCAGCAATCTTGCACTGATTTTTCTGGAGGAAGCCAAAGGTTTGGATGAAAAATTAGTAGCTATTGGCAAAGCCGTTGATGATTAGAATTTGATCAGCTTTCTCTTGAGGGGATTTCTATCCACCTTCACTCCATTTATAACATTATTCAATTTTTCTCGCCGTGAAAAAGATTTCACAACTAATGATTTTCAGCCGAACTATTGAGTTTTGAAACTCTCATTGATGCACAAATATCTCCCGTCACTAACCAACACGTTGCCTATGCATCAACCAAAGGAAAAGCGCCTCACTTTTCAAAGAAGCCAAAACCACAGACATTTACCTCCAAGCCTCAAATGCAGCAGCCATCTTCCATTCAAAATCAAGGACAAAAGTTCAACACTACCTCTCGTCCTGTTCAATCTGCCAATAACATGCCAATCTGTCAAATTTGTAGGAAAAGAGGACATAATGCTCTTGATTTTTATCATCGGTTTGATCTTTCTTTCCAGTAACGATTACGACCTATTGATCTTGCTGCAATGGCTTCTGGAGCAAACAACTCTTATGATTAACGTGTTTGATACGCTGACAGTGGGGCAAATGCTCAAATTACTGCCAATGCTGCAAATTTAATGAACCAGGAGTCCTACGAGGGTGATGATACTGTCCAAGTTGGTAATGACTCGGGTTTAGATAAATCTTAGTATTTTAGTCAATTTAAATGTTTGATAAATCTTAGTATTTTGTATTCCTTCAATCTCTCAGTTTGTTGCATGTAAAATCTATATATATGTAACAATAATACATAGAAAAGTTATTGATTCAAAAACCGTTTCATAAATTATGCACTCAGTTTTTGTTCTTTTTCTTTCCGCATCAAAACCCCATATCTTTTTGTATATATGCCTTTGTTTAATCCTCATTATTTTAAAAATACATTTTTTTCTCTTCTTCTCAACCTCACATTCTTCAATAAAATAATATTACATGTAAACCCAAATTTTTTTCTTATCTTTTAACCACACATTTTTCATCTATCTACTATTCCTAAATACATTTTTACAATAAAAATGGGGCTCAAACATGTGTTATATCGATTGTGCTACATGTACATAAATATTTATAGAATAATTTACATATACATAGTGTGAAGAGAAATGATTGGGTAAGAATTTTCTCCACTAAATAAAAAAAAAAATCATCATTATCTTTTTGAGACTTCATATATGTAAATCATTATGTAACTTTATCATGTACAAGCATCATTATTCATGTATACCCCGTTTGATAATCATTATTTATGAAAAACAATATTTTGAATAATGATTTTTAAGACAACGAGTGATTAAAAAGTCAAGAAAATTTTTGGATTTACTTGCACAATATTTTATTGTGTGAATATGTGATTGAAAATGAGTACGTAAAAAAGTGTTTTTAAATAGAGTAATGCTATGTGGTCTCGTTGGGTTACAATCTCAGTGTAGATGACGCTAAATGATAGACTAAATAAAAAGTAAAATTAAATAAGTCTTTTAAATTCACCTATCATTTAATATCACGTTAACGCCAACATAGAGTACTACCCTTTTAAATAACGGTTGAGAATACATAATAGAAGAGAAGAAGAAATCGTTGCTTCCCGCCTAACCCAACTGCAATATGAATTAAATGAATGCGTGCAAGCTATTTGTTCATAATCTAAACCCACCACCGCCACAATTTCTGACAATTTCAATTCACTTTAAGCTCCTTCTTTCCTTTTCAGCTCAATCTCTGTCTTTGTCCCATTACATTTAGCCCTTTATATACACATAATCATTTTTTTTCTTTTTATAAAATAGTAACTACTTCAAACACTCTTTAAATTATCCAATAAAATCTCTCCTTTTCTGTCTTGGAATACTGTTTGTTTCTGATCTTTTTCAATCAAGAGTTTAATAGTCCAGTCATTTTCTATCAGGCATCGTTTTCTATCTCTGTCTGGATTTGATGTTTCTATTTTTAGTTCTCGTTGGGATTCGGTTAATTTCTTGCTGATTAGCTAGATTTTGGAAACTTGAATGTGCACTTTTAAGATAACAAGATTGTTCAATAAATTGATCTTTCTCTGTATTTCATCTGTAATTTATGTAATCCAGCCTTAACCTAGAAATTTAAAGCTGGATTTCTCAATTTTTCTGGGGAATTTAGATTATGACACTTTTAAGATCAGAAAATTTGATTTGTGTTTGTATTTCCTCTGTAATTTATGTAATGCGACCTTATAAATTCAATGTAGGATTTCTCAATTTTGTTGGGGAACCTGATTATTACACTTTTAAGATCAGAAGATTGATGGAATAAATTGAGGGATTTTTGTATTTCATCTGTAATTAAGTAATCCAGCCTTAAACAAAGAAATTTGAATTTGGTTTTCTTAATTTTTGTTCAGAGCTTGATTAATTGATGCTTTATTCTTTGGTTTCATATGTAATTTATGCAATGCAAACTTTAACATAGAAATTTAAAGTTGGGTTTCTCAATTTTGTTTTGTTTGTTTATATAAATCAGGTTTGGGATCATGGGAAGCCATATGAGCAAGAAGCCTCAGGAAACTTCGAGTGCCATCAACGATCTGCAATATGCAACTGATCTGAATTCTTATGAAGCCGCGTGCAGGGTCGACGTGGATTTACAATCCTTTGATAGAACTCTCCAAGCGCGTACTAACAACGTTATCAATGCTCTTGCTGTCGGGGTTGAGGTTAGAGCCCTGTCGTTTGATTCCTTGAAGGAAGTCACAGAATGTCTGTTGGAGACGAATCTGGAGGTTGTTAAAGTTATCTTGCATTGCAAGAAAGACATATGGAAGAATCAAGAATTATTCGAGCTAGTCGAGGAGTACTTTGAGAATAGCCTCAAGACTCTAGACTTCTGTACTGCATTGGAGAAGTGCTTAAAGCGAGCTCATGATAGTCAATTGCTTATTCTTGTAGCACTTGAACAATTTGAAGAAGAAGACAAGGTGGAAGGGAACAACAAGTACACTAAGACATTGGAGGAGCTGAAGAATTTCAAGAATGCTGGTGACCCTTTCACAGAAGAATTTTTCCAAATTTTTCAATCTGTTCACAGGCAGCAAATGCAGATGTTAGAGAAGTTGCAAATGCAAAAGGGCAAGCTTGATAGGAAGCTGAAATCTATCCATGCTTGGAAAAAGGTGTCAACCGTTATATTTGCAGCTACATTCGCTGCTGTTCTAATTTGCTCGGTGGTGGCTGCCGCAGTGGCTGCACCGCCTGTGGTGGCTGCTCTTGCCGCTGCAACTTCCATTCCATTAGGATCAATGGGAAAGTGGATTGATTCCCTTATGAAGAATTATGAAGATGCAGTCAAATCACAAAAGGATATCCTTATCCTTATGAATGTGGGCACTTATGTAACTATTAAGGATTTAGATAGCATTAGGATTCTAGTTGGCCGTCTGGAAATCGAGATTGAATCGCTTTTGAAAACTGTGGACTTTGCAATCAATAAAGAATCTGTAAAATTTGCAGTGGAAGAGATCAAGAAAAAAATAGACTTGTTCATGAAGAATATTGAGGATTTAGGGGTTCAAGCTGATGTTTCAAGCCGAGATATTCGCAGGGTTCGGACTGTTATTCTGCAAAGGATAATAAAACATCCCAACCATTGAAGATTTGACGACGTCTAGTGGGTAATAAACTGATTTAGATACTGACCTTAAGCTGGAGACTTTTCTTTAGTAGTTATGTTTATGATGAAAAACATCAATAACTTTTAACTTTGATTTACAACTTGGATTATGCAACAGAATACATGTTATACATGATTACGAATAATTGGATTCTTTCATTTATTATTTTGCCTGTTCATAAATTTCTTGCAAATACTCATTTGTGTTTTTTCTTAGAAATCTAGTATGTAATACAGAGTACTTGCTAAAGATATACTCCAAACAACGAAGCAAGCTTGTGGTCTAGAAATAGTAATTATACTACAACACGAAAATCTTCGTCAATCGTATTCAGTGTTAGGAGGGACCTATCATTCACAAAGACAAAATGGGCGACGGACGAATGTGAAAATATTTGGCTGAAGCCATTTATGCACATACTAGAGAGGTGTATGTTTTAAACTAGATGGACGAGAAAAATGTGAGAAATGTAGATTTTCCAGTCAAAATCATTACATAAACGATGTTCACTTCATGGTAGACAGGTCACTTCAATTCCTTCATGAGGGAAATGACCTTTTGAATAAAAATCTGATAGCGTCAGATCTTTGAGGCTGAATGTATGCATCAACCATGAAGCTACTTGGTCTTCCAATGTGGGAATGTCACTAAGGGGAACAAGCCGAACGTGGATGTAAACTTCAGAGGGGTCGACTCCAAAGGCATTATCCAAGAGGTAAGCCGTTTTCTTCACGAGCAAAGAGCAAAACACACGTGATAATGTCAAGATCAAGGCAGGCAACAATATATAGGTAACATTAGGTATAAGAGTGGGCCAAGTCCAGTCCAATACATGTGCCAAGTAAACCGAGTAGTGGGCTACCTCTCAAAAGCTGTCTAAGGAGTGAAGGGTCGGACCATGAGCAACTCCAATTGAATTAGGTAACTTCCAATGGCCCAAATAGTTATAGGCCCTGGTCATTCCATTTAAGTTGTCGATATTTCACTTTAATCATTTGGTCAATGCCGACTGAATAACTAATGATTTAACATCGTTGCCATGAAAGTTATGGATATCAAAAGAACCCAACAAATAGCATTAATAATATAGCCTACCAAGTCAAGATCGCTCTTATATGCAGCTGGAAGATTGTATATGACATCAAAAAGTATAATGTCACGCAGGAATGACATAACAATGCATCAAAATTTGTGAAGCTAAACTTACAAGCACCTACCAATAAAGACGAAATGATAGGAGCAAAATAAGCGGATGAAATTCTAAGAAAACACTTAGTCCCTGTTTGATTGTGATTTTAATCTCAAGTCAGAGTCAACAATTAATTTTAACCACACATTTCATAGGGTTCACAACTTTTCAACTACGCATTTCCTCAACTTTTATCAAAATCTATTAAAAATCTGATTTTAATCTAAGTCAAACAGGGACTTCATATAACTTTGTCCTTCCAAATATTTTAACACTTGCGAAGAAGATGAAAAAAATCCGCATCTATGGAAAGGAGCCCTTTAATCTCTTTAAACAAGCATAAAAACCTTTTGTCTTTGAAAGCAGCACATTCTTCATAAGAAGCGTACGTTTGACTACGTGTGCACTTTTGTTCCTTGCGCACGTGAAATAAAAGGAAAGAGTTAATAGGCTAAGCCCTGTTTGATAGCCTTTAAATTAAAACTCTTTTTTATACATACTCGTTTTCAACCACACGTTTACAAAATAAAATATTCTGCACGTAAATCCAAAACATTTTCCTACTTTTTAAGCACATATTTTCCAAAAATTCATCATTCAAAACATTTTTTTTGGTAAATAACGACCACCAAACATGACCTAAAATTTTATGAAATGGTGTACGTTGTACAAGTTTTATCCATTTCCTTTTGACATGGGTGCGTGATTCAGACTCGTCCCTTTCTCTCAGGCATTGCCAAATACAAATACTCGACGTGGGAGGAAATTGAAAGTACAAATATCTGTCTATCACATCTAGGAGAAAAAGGTGAAAAATAATATGTGAAATGAGTTCCTTCTAGTTAAACGACAAGCCATAGAGGATCATGTGGATCATTGAAGGTTAACAGCAGCATGTGCCGCAAGGTTGATTCATTGGCTTCCTATTTCCTATCTAAGGGAATGAATTCCATAATATGAAAAACCCAACCAAATACAAGTAATGTCATCAAACTACTCTTAAGAATATAATTTACGTAACCCTCATGCCCCATTCGCAATGCAAAATCCCATAAGTACATTCAGTCTACCTTAATTCTATGGTTTGCTATAAGAAAAACACGTTCTTTTTCCAGAACACTGTCTAATTATCTCAAATAGGAAAGGCTACAAAGCTATTCAACTTCCGAAGAAGAATGTTGTTGAGGTCTTGCTAAAATGTACATTAAAAAACCTCAAGACAACTAGTTTGCAATGCCAAAATGTTAAGTCTGAAACTGTTGGCATGTTCCGTGTCTAAACATCATATAATCGAGTTATATTTGGGGTTGAGTTGCTGAATGTTGGAATTGTCTTTGGAAAGGGTCAAAGTCTGCTCAAGAAGATCGTGAAATATTTAAAAGCGCTTGAATAATGCCACTTGAGCACATAACGAGGATTGAATACCACATAGGATCAATGAAATAAACTAAAAGTCAAAGCAGTGTCAAAGTGCCACACAAATTATGCTTCAAAAATTTCAACCACAGATTGATACCCATTTTCACATAGAAAACATTCGAATTGGAACCAGAAGAATTGTAGCCCTTTTAGTTAGTTTTCCAATGCAGTTTGAATCGCATCAATTGGATATCATGAGAGAAAGATATGATAAAAATACTGACGACTGCTCAAAAAGAGCTTGTCCACTCGAACGGTGCTCGAGCAGTTTTAGCAGAATCAGCCCGCCCGCTGGCTACCCAATAGATGCTCGAGTGATTGTGTCTTCCAGAGAAACCATACTTGCGATTTTCAACATTTTTACTATCCTAAACAACCGATAACTCTATATTAAAAATACCTAATGCAAAATCCGTCCCTATTGTGTGTTGAGCCATTATTCATCAAAGAGAACATATTGTTAACGATCAAATACTCATTTCATAATTCTCTTGCTTCAACCACAAGATCAAAACATAAAAAATCCAAAAGATCAAAATACTAATAAACCTTTATCAAATATCTTTCAGAGTTCTAAAAATCTAGAGAGGTGATTGGAGTTCTAGTTAATGAAGAATGAGTTCGTTCTTGGTGATCCACGAGGGGAAAAGAAGTTCACAGGTTCTGGAGCAGGTGCTAGAGCACAGAACCTAGGAGTTCTTTGATGGTTACAGGTTGGGCCCTGAGTCTATTAAATTTTTGTTGTGTCTAGACCAATTCTGTAAGTTAAATATTTTCAGTGGATCTTTTACTGGCATGAGGTGCCCTAAGGTTTTTTCTCTTGAAGTGTTTTTCAAAGGTTTTTCCTTTGTTAACAATTCTTGGTGTTCTTTACTTTTCAGCTTTAATATAATTGCTTGATTGATTGCTAGGGTTTATATTGAATATTGGACTCCAATCAAACCAATAACTGGGCTTAGTTTCTTCCAATCGACACCACAACCAACAACCAAAATCTCCCAACCTCTCTTCCCAAAAAACCGGTTGCTTTCTTGACTGCCCACAAAGGGCTAAGGGTGATGAATATTGTAGCCACAATAATCAGCCACAAAGGCTAAGAGAAAGGGAGAAGAGAACGGCACAAAGCCAAGGAGAAGGCACAAAGCCAACAACAATCTCTTCTCTCTAAAACACG
>CAIGRK010086880.1:0-22528 GCA_903798315.1 Fraxinus greggii
AGCTCACTTGTTATTAAGTCCTTGTTTAATCCCCATTTATTTGAAAATATGTTTTTTTTTTCAATCAAACATTTTTCAATAAAATAATATTAAACGTAAATTCAAAATTTTTTCTTATTTTTAACCATACATTTCACATCAATACACTATTCAAAAATACATTTTTTTAATAAAAATGAGGTTCAAACAAACATTTAATAAAAATAATTTATATTTGTCGATAACAAGGAAGAAAAAATTAACTATACACTCACCAACTTATTTATAATTTGGGACAAATATAAAAAAATAAAAATAAACAAAGTGATCTTTATGGGATAGGGTGACAAAAATAAATTTGCACGTGTTCTTTAACTTTTACATTCGAAAGCGCAGTCTTTCATGTTTTACAAGCGATGAAGCGAAGTTAGGAAAAAGACAATACAAAAATGGAGTGCTATTTATGTCAATTTTCTGAATTTGACGATATCGAACTTTATCGAGGCCCAAATTTAAGCTCCAGGTACTCCCAGAAATATAAACGGCACCCACAAAAAATAAAAAAAAATAAAATAAACAAAGTGATCTTTATGGGATAGGGTGACAAAAATAAATTTGCACGTGTTCTTTAACTTGTACATTCGAAAGCGCAGCCTTTCATGTTTTACAAGCGATGAAGCGAAGTTAGAAAAAAGATAATACAAAAATGGAGTGCTATTTATGTCAATTTTCTGAATTTGACGATATCGAACTTTATCGAGGCCCAAATTTAAGCTCCAGGTACTCCCAGAAATATAAACGGCACCCACCGTAATTTCGCCGCCCGAACTCTCCGTTCAGCTTACTGGTAAAAGAGACGAAAACAGTGGCCATGGCGGAGAATGCCCTCAATGGCGGTGATGTTCCTCCTAACATGACTATTTACATTAATAACCTCAACGAAAAAATCAAGCTTGATGGTATTAATACCTACATTTTTACATGCATTTAGATGCAAGTGAATATCGTATATATATATTTTTTGAAAGTATTTTTGAATGCATATGGTTTATAGATTGATTTTTTCTTCTTAGAATTGAAGAAATCGCTTCACGCGGTGTTTTCGCAATTTGGGAAAATTCTGGAGGTTTTAGCATTCAAAACCCTAAAACACAAGGGGCAAGCTTGGGTTATTTTCGAGGAGGTTTCTTCTGCCACTAATGCACTTCGAAAGATGCAGGGATTCCCTTTCTACGACAAGCCCATGGTAGGATCTTAATGCATTTGATATTCCTGCTTTCTTTAAGTGATACGCTATAGTAGCTAACCTGAATGTTGGTTTGGTATATTATGCTAATTTCATTTTCGGTTCGAGTCTAATAATTATGTGCTTGCTGCCAATTGAATATTATGGTTTACCTGATTTAATTGATGTTTGTACCAGAATACCATTGTGTTCTGGATAATATTACGTTTTATTGACAAACTTGATGTCAAAATGTTCTCATTGAATTCTCATTAGTCATCACCAGGCACTGCACTAATGAGTGAAACTCCCTCCCTAACGGAACGGCAAAAAGAAGCTTACTTAACCTGAAACATAGAGATAAAATAATTAGTTATGAAAATCTATCACACTACAAAAATTTTATTCACGGGGTCGTATGTTTCCTATCACACATCTTGCTTACGTCGGACATTATTAACCTTTTGCGGCAAGGGCTCTAACGTCGGACTTGTTATGTATTTTTTATAATGATCTGTAATTTCAAGAGGATTTGGTGCAAGGTCCCTTCCGAGATTATGGGAAATAGTGCGCCATCCCTAAGCCCGTGGAGAAGAGGAAGGATCTCTCTTGAGGTGCATTATAATGCTTTTTGTTTAGGTAGCAACTACATATGATCAAAGCTAAATTAGATAAAAAGAAAATGAGCATATTTCTGATTTGGGCTTGGTAGTGCAGATTTATTGTAAATTTTGGGGAATAAATAAATATAAATGGTTTAGACAATAGCAAAAGAAGGTCACTGGATGCCCTGGATGGCATCTTTTTGATTTAGTATTGATAGTACACCTAGAGGGAAGGATCAATTAGCAAGGATTCGAGTCTCTGTGGTTTGACTATGGAATAATTTATGGGGTAGAGTAGAAGAAGAGTATATCCTTATAGCTTCGCCAAATAGGTTTATGATAAGGCTGAGTTTAGGAAAACCAAACTCTTATTAACTGCTACTGTATTTATATTCGAATAGACAAATTCTTTTCAATTCTCTTGAAATCTGTAGGGATTTGCTTCATGTACTCTGTATCTCTGTGGTATTATTAATGTCTCTTATGTGGTTGTAAACTTCTATAAGAAATGAAAAGCCATCTCATGCGTTGATTTTAAATTATACTGTGAAATCTCCTTCAGCAGCCTTCAGCGTTTTCTAAATGATAAAATAGCACTTTACGTAGTTGGTCATTTTTATATGTGAATACATGCATAATTTGCATAATGGCTTGATTTCTGATTAGGCGAAAAGATTGTAGTGACATTAAACTTGATGAGAGCAATTGGGGTCCCTTTCTTGGCCTTTTACCTTTACTGTGTGCATATTTGATTTGTCCTAATCGTCCAACTTTTTGCCACATTGGTTTGGATGTGTAACGTGACTTTTGTTTCCTGTTTTTCGTACATTCGGTTTCTCTCTTTTCTGGATTGGCTTTTCTTGTATATTTATCACAGCGGATACAATATGCAAAAACAAAATCTGATATTATAGCGAAGGCGGATGGTACTTTTCTACCTCGAGAAAAGAGAAAGAAGCAGGATGACAGAGGTAAAGCATCTTTCTTTGGCACATGACACTAATCAATACACAGATTATGTAACCATTCTTCAACGAAAAAATAACGCGTTATTTGCCATCATAAACACTATAGAAAATGTGGATTAGCTGAAGCAGTATCAATTGATAATGGATACTATCTAGTTGAAGACTTGATTTCATCATTGATGTAAATTATAATTAGTTTTTCTTCTCTACATATGTGTAGGGTTGTAAGGATTCTTTGGTTGGGATGTGAAAAACTGGGCTAGTTTATTTGACTACCTTTGTGATTTTCAACTTCTTGCTGGGGAGTAACAAGCACTTTGGGGGTGGGGGGTGCATTCCCATTCTTATCTTAAGGTTTTGCATAATCGATAATCTACTGATAGCGTAGATATTCAGCTTGCTGGTTTGACAAAATACATCATTAAAATGAGATAGCAGTTCTGGATTCCATGCATAGTTGACTGTTTGAGCCATTTAGAGTGATAAAGTGATTTCATAATAGTATACTGCTGTCATAAAGCCAAAACTAAAAAAATGGAATGGGAAATCATATTGGTCCCAGTACTTAAATCCTTTTTGCGAAGAAATGTGTCGATTTATGAATTAATTGGAGCGATCTCTTAAATTTTGCTTCAATTCGTCGACTCTGGTCTGCATTGTTGTAACCTGAGTGTGTGGGTGCAATACTTTTAAACGTATAGGCATACCTAACCATGGGGATGCAATACTTTTAAATATGTAGATATGTGTATAAGCTGATTTTTTGGCTGTGTATGACCTGTAAATACTTCTGCTTAAGTTCTCGTGTCATTACATGTATACAAATGCTGACATCTTACCAACATACAAGGGCCCGTGTATCCCTGTGTTACTACTTGTGCTGTTGTGCATACATTTGCAGAAATATTGTTATAAATAGTGCAGACAGAGTAGAAAACTTCAGGTTTTAAATCTCACCACTATTTTTAGTGTTCCCAAAACTCAATTTTCTGGAATAAGGACATAAAGCACCATTCATTTTATTTGAGAAAAGAAGTGCAAAGACAATAAAGGATGACTTGAGATCTATTCTGTATCTGGTTCATGAAATTCTGTTCACGTTTATAAGTTCTCTCTTCTTTTCTTTAAACTCTTCTTTAACTATATTTTTCTCTTGAGCTACAGGGAGAAAGAAAAAGGAGCAGCATGATGCTTTGAACCCGGCCTATGCTGGTGCATATGGTTCAGCACCTCCTGTAAGCATATTGCTCAAAGATAACCTCCCTGATTTTTTATGAATTTCTATCAGAATGAACTTTGTTGGAATTGAAAGTGCCCATTATTACAATAACATAATTTGATTAGGCCATCAACTGTTACCAGTTAGTTTACGTAGGTTTTAGAAAAAAAATACTTGACTGTAGGCAGTAGCTCAATGATGTTGGTTTATATAGTGAAGTGAAATAGAAAAATGAGAAAAGTCAAAAAGTATATATTTGAACTGAAGCCATACTCGTGAAACCCCCCATAACTGTTGTGGATAGCTACAGCAGAAATTCATAAAAATGGCAGATCATTTATCTCTGAGATATTTCTTTCTTTGTGATCTGAACTTTTGTCACATGTAGAGGTTAGATGTCTCTGGAACCTGCCAGGAAAATAAAAGTCAGTATACAAGAACAGGTTCACTGTGATTCTAGAATGGTAGAATGCTAGAAACCTGAAGGAAATCTTTAAGATGAGTGAGCAACAAAAAAGGTGAAATTTTGTTCTTTCCATGCGTGGAGGGTTGCGCCCTAAGAATCAACCTGTGGAGTTGTAAATCCACTAAGTACATTAAGCCCATGTTTGGGAGTCATTTTGGCCAAAAAGTTCCTGCCCCTCCAGACACCAACACTGTGTAACGTCTATAATTTGGCTAAAAATATTGGATACAAAATGGGCATCAAACAAGCGCTAAATTCATTATGATAGATTCTTATCAAGTCGGTTCAGGAATAAAGTGTGCTAGCTGGACACGTTCTTAAGCTTCTTAGATAAATTTATTATCTTCACCAGAGCTATACTCATAAACATCAGGCTGCTATATTAATATAAAGAATCAAAGCCGTTGAATCCTGAAAAAAGCTTGCTTGAAATCAAATAATATTTGTAGTATAGAATAATGTCAAGCTTTTATTAAGGACTTGTTTTTGACATGCTAAGCTCAAGTAATGTAATGCTAACCAACTCTTATGTGCTTTATTTTGCCATTGTTGATATTAAGCTGCTTTCCTGTACCAATTTTCCCGTTTAGCATTTTTTATTGTCATGTATGAAGTTGGTGATGCTTGTGTAACTCTCCTTTTTAGTTATAATATTTTTAAACAAACTTAATAGTAAGCATCCTCTCCCCAAATGTTGCAGCTTTCTCAAAATGCGTATATGGGGGCTAAAGCTGCTGTCCAGGAGGCTCCTGCTCCACCAAATAACATTTTATTTATTCAGAATCTACCTCACCAGACGACTCCAATGATGCTGCAAATGCTTTATTGTCAATATCCTGGATTTAAGGAAGTTAGAATGGTGGAAGCAAAACCCGGAATTGCTTTTGTAGAATACGAAAACGAAATGCAATCAACTGTTGCAATGCAGGGACTTCAGGGATTTAAGATAACCCAAGACAATCCTATGTTGATTACCTATGCAAAGAAGTAGCCGACATTTTTGTACTGCTTTTGCACAAGTGAGAATGTTTCTCCATATTTAATCATTATAAGCGACAGCTTTCCTGTAGTACGCGTGTTGTATAATTACTTTCTAGATATTAAAAGTGTTTTTTCAATTCAATGACTTTTTGTGGTTCTTCCGTTCAAGTGATTTTGCTTGTGCTATATCCCAGGTACCGTGTTCAATTCATCAAGGTCTTGTTCATGTTTCTTTCATTGGTTATTACATAGCTAAACTTGACAGTTAGTCTTGTATGAATTACATAAAAGGAAAGTAAAACTTGTGCATTGTGAAGTAGAGTATGCATCTTAATTAACGCTCTTAACTGAATGGACCTGCACCGGAAATTTAAAATAACAGCATGGAACGATAAGGTTAATGGTTTTCTGATAAGGTTAATGGTTTTCTTTCCAGTTTGTAAGACGCATTCAAGCAGAATTCCATGGATATGAAGAGGTTATAAAACACGAAATTTCAGACTGAACTCACGGAGATTAGTGTCTTTTAGCAAGATTTCTACTTTTTGTTTCTGCATTTTATTGAAAAAAAATTCTCGAAAAAACTATTTTTCGCCTACTTTCTTTAAATGCTCTTCTATCCAGAGAATAATACTCTTAGAAAATTATTTAAATGATCCATTTGACAAGACTTTTAAAAAGTCAAAAGGACCCTAAAATTGCGTTCGACACTAATTTTATGAGAGGGCTTCTTTTAGTTAGAAAGCTCTTTTAAAAATTAATTTCAAAACAAAAATTAAGACAATTTCATCGAGAAGCTCTTTTACAGAAAGCAAAAGCAAAAATCAGGATAACTGGCTCAAATATGTTTAAAACAGCTTTTTAATCCTAGAGGTAGCTTTTAACTTTTCAAAAAGCGAGTCCTTGAAGAATTGAAGATTCTTTAAATTGTCTTCTGCCCTCAAAATCAGTTTACTATCTCACATTCGAAATGGATATGTTAGAGATTACCATTTGAGTTGAAAAGCAAACACTCGAGTTGAAAATACATCAAGTTATAAAGTTCGAAATCAATGGTTCAATCAGCATTGTGGCATCTTTCTAGTTACACTCTTTCCAACTCAGTTTTGTGTTTGTGCAGTTGCTCTTTCAACTCCTCCTTCCACCCTTGAATCAATATCTCTTGCTTATTGATAAGCTCAGTCTTTAATTTCAACTCATCTTCCATCGTAGCAATCTCCTGCAGAAAATATGACATTACAGACCGATCAGTCCTCCTTGGATACTAAGAGTATTATGCATTATGTCGATAGGGATTTATCTGCGGTTTACCTTCTGAAGGGTTTCTGCTCTGGTGGGCTGATCCTCACGTTGTAAACCAATAAAATAGAGCTGAAGCTTTTTGGCTGCCTCCATAAAATCTCTAGCGTGTCTCTCCACATCAACTGAAGCAACCCGAAAATGTTACATCTTCAATTTTTATTTTGATTTTTCTTTTCTGTTTTATTAATTAATTGGTGAAAAAAGGCCAAACAAACAGAATTATATTAAACCATTCCATTGAACAATCACTTAGTCACAGACAAATTTACACGTTTCATCAGAGAACAAACGAGGACGCAGACAAGTTGAATAACTTTTAACAGGAACTTCTAAGTTATTCGAAATTCGACATCAATGGCTCATAAACGGAAATGTTGAATATAAGTTTAGTAAATTTCGACCTCACAGCACATTGACTATTAAGCATCCAAGTTCTTCAAGTTTGTCAATCAGAGCACAACAGCAGCTGCTGCAAGTAACACCCACCAATGTACAACCTCAGGTTCTTCCACTAAATTGGGGTGCAAAAGCTCATATTAGAGTTCGATTTCTTTGGAGAACTATTGTTATCAAAATCCCAGTTCATATAATGATAACCCACCTGCCTAGACACCTATTTTAAGGGGAAAGAATGGGTACTGAATATTTTGACCAATGCAAAGAATAAGTAACTAAAACATTGTGAATTAATTATGCACAATTATATAAGACGAAACTGAAAACATGCAAAGCCTAAACACATTTATAACGGTTCGCTCTAAACGCAAGAGCTATGTCCACTCACTAAGACAAGTTTCACTATAACAGTGAAGAACAGTACAAAGTTTTTCTCAAGCCTCTCGCACACCAAAACAACCCCTTAAATCTCCTTTATTTAGCATGAGTATTATGGGTGATTAATGCATGTATAAAGTACCTAATATCTCTCTAATAGAAAATTTGCCTAGGAGCTTCACCCTTGAACTCTCAGGTACCTACGGCCACCCCATGAAGAGGATAAGTTTAGAGTATAATAAGGCTCTACATGGCCCAACAATTTACTGTTTTATTATTCATCCTTTTAGGTTTGCCCTTTTCCCCTTTCCCCTATCCAAGAATCCCCTATTTCGTGCCAATTTGAAAAGGTAGTACTGAAAACTAACAGAAAAATGATAACTTACTCTGGTGAGAAGGATGGGGAGAACGATCAATTGCTTGGAGCTCTCTTGCAGGTAAGCATGGCAGCAAAGCAGCCTCCAATGCTACCACGTAAGAGATCATGTCCTCCTTCGTTGCAGGAGGCTGCAATTGTGCATCATGCTGCGGCTCATTCACCAGTCTTTCAGCCATGTCAATCTTTATAAAATTGTCGATTTTCAAATCACAAACTGGAAAATGCAAACAAATTGGATTAAATCATTTATGCTACAATAGCAACGCAGATGCCAAATACATTTTCAGTTTAATCCACGTTGAAGGAAACAAAGGGAGGGGGATTTTCACCGAACACATACAATGCATTACATTGGGAAAGGGTTAAAAATTGACAATAAGTTTAAAAAAAAAAATCAAAATAGTAGTAGAATAATCACTTAGTCAATTTAACAAACACTTGAAGTGCACTGTGAAATTGAGGATAAAACTACAGAGCAGTTTCCAAACAAAGAAGAACTACCAGCATACAAACTCTCTTAGTCCCACTGCGTAATCCACCTTAATTTAAATTTGTGAACATTTCAATTTTCAGAAAGAAGGCAAACATACTGAAGATTTGACCATGTGTATTTCTGAGTTTCGAGATTGAACGAGATTCCTCTTATTCCAAACGAAAGAAGCAACTTTAAGGCTAACTGATTGTGCTTGTGTGAGGGGGAGAGGCTAAATGCTCATTTATAGTTGAAAAGAACCTAACAAGTTACTCTTTGTCAAATAAGAATTTACGCCTTTGTTGGTTTCGTCTTCTTTTGCTAAAATTTCAATTTTGAAAATTAAACATTAATTTTAATAATATATTTCGTAAGACACACGTGTACAATTTAATTATATATGAGAAAATTTTCGATAGGACTATCTTATATGTAGACGTGATAGGATCGACTATTTAAATCGTGATACCTCGAACTCTAACATACTCAAATCATGATATCTCGACATTCAAGTGAATCCTTCCGCCCACTTGTTTCTCTTCTTACCACATGGAATGTCGAGATGTCATTACTTGAATGATCCAAATACAAACTGTCATAATTTAAATGATGAGCATTATCACGTGTGCATATAAGACCGTCCAATTTTTCTCCTTAATATACTCTTCATCTGTTGAATAGTAAAAATTTAGCAAAAGTAAATGAACGCAAACAAATGCTATATAAGTACACCTTATTTCACAACACTAGTAAAACTACTATTGAGTTTATCGTTGGAGTAAAAAACAAATGCTATATATAAGTAAACTTTATTTCACGACACTATAGTAAGACTACTATTGAGTTTATTGACGGAGTCGACTTTGTCACACCAGGAACTATAAAAATGTTAGGAGAGCGAAGCATACACAAGTATTATAAGAATTTTCAAAATATTGCTCGAGTGGTTGCCACCCTGACCCATATCCCTCAATAGTTTAGCTAACAATCGTGTTTGGGGTACACCGAGTGTACACCATGTTTGACACTTTGTCTGTCATTTGTCAATTAAAAAAAATGAGTTTTACCATCAACAATTTTTTTAAAACAAAGGCAATGTCGAGTATGATGTCAAGTATGGAGTGTACAAATGACACTTTCTTTTAATTAAAACATTTGTTGGACACGTAACAAAGTAGTCCTTCTGAACATAATTCGTCCAATTTTTCCTCAAATGAGGAGAACACGAGATATCTTGGAATGGTACTTTTGTTTGCACGCTTTTGACATCTTAGAGATTAATCGATCTCCTTTTGCATATTAAATGCAAAATGAACAATCATTTACTTAAATTATATGAATCGGATAAAAAAGCTCCCAAACAACTGCAAACCTTATATTTTCCTTACACAATCGGAAATCCTTAGAAGGGATATCGAGCCCTATCAAAGATTTAATTATTATAGAAATAAAAAAAAATATTTGTGTATAAAATACAACATACACCCTTCATTAAAACGTATTTCACGAGTAATTCTTCAATTAATGGAACACAATATTACCTTGCGTAGTATTTTACACGTACATTTTCAATAAAGTTGCCATTAATTGGTACAAACTTTAATAATTATCACTGTAAATGACCATTTTGAAATTTATTATAAACTTTGGTGACCATTGTGGAAATTAACTCTAGATGAAATTAGCAAATGAATTTTATTTTAAATTTACCCAAAAAAATAGTGAGCTCCCGCCGTCTACACTCGATGCCACTCAACTTTCCCAATCCTCCCTCGCCCATTACTCAGGTTTGAATTTTAAGATTTGTAACTGACATTGCACTGTAAATCCAGCATTTTCTGCTTGCAAATTTGGTGAAATTATGCTGCACGAACTGTTAATGGCGCTCCTGGGTTACACCGGAGATCTTATAATTGACGAAAGGGAACACCAAGACTTTATTCGAGTTAATTTATCCAAAGACGCGCCGCTTGCCGAAGAATCCACCTTCAAACTCGCGCCCGATCTGTCCTTCATCCAACCCAGCGATAAGTACATGATTTTACGCTTTTTTTTTACTTAAATTCATATTTTTCATACTAATTTTTCTTTAATTTTTTCGTCTATTGTACTTAGCGATTGTAATGATACATCTTTTGTAATTAGTACCGCACTCGTGGATGTTTAATTGATTGAACATGATTTTTTTTTTTAAAAAAGGAGAATTTTTTAGAAGGTGGTTATTTTCGTTTCTTTTGTTTGAGTTGGGTTTGTTTGTTGCAGGGAAGTTATTGAGAGGATAATCACGCTAGGGTTTTATTACAGAGAGTTGGACCGTTTTGCTTCCAAGTGTCGAAACTTGAGTTGGATTAGGTCTTTGAAAGACTCACCATTGTTGAGTAATACTGAAATATTGAAAGGGAAAAAGTTGAAGCAGAGTGTTTACCGAAGAGCTGTCGCCAATGGGATTGTGGAGGTGCTGTCACTGTACAGATCTGCTGTTTTACATATTGAGCAGAAATTGTTGTCTGATTCTCTTCCCATCCTGGCCTCTGTGACACAAGGACTCAACAAGGTTAGATATTGGCTATGCATTTATCCTATAAAAACGTCTTACATAAATCTAACAGAGATTCAATCTTATTAGAAAAGGTTAGAAGAGGGAGAGGTGGTGCAGAACTGATATGGTTTGTTAGTGGCTAAAGATCTTGTTACTAGATACTGAGTGCGAAAAATGATTCACGTAGCAATCAAAGTTATAAAGAATAATTTAATACGTTCCTCTTGTGTAGCCCATCTGAAATATCCATGTTAAAATGAATCACTGAAAATGTGCTCTGAAAACAACACTTAAAACTAGTTTGACCTGTATGCCCTTTGGATGCCTCGTCGAGTTTCATATATTAATATTATGTCGTTTAGGAGTTTTTCTTCCAGGTTGTTCTGGAGGCATTCTTTTCATTTTAATTTACCTTTCCTCCTCAATCTAGCTCGACTTATCTGACTGGGTCTTGTTGCATGTAATTTATCTGTGTAAATGTAGATTTTAATGAATACTAACTGAATTAAGTAATTTGTTTGCTGCACTGGTAGGTAGGTTAGTTTGCTTCTTTAGGTATCTATTGCTAAAATGGCATTCTTTGTTATTGTATCCAATACTTTTATATTTTCCTATGATCGTGTTCTTTAGGGGTATCTAGTTTTATTCTCAACTAACTTGGGAACATCTGTCCCAGTTCTTTGTTCTATTACCACCACTTTACGAGCTCATTCTGGAGATTGAACGCGATGGTATCTGTGGTGGGAAACTTCTCAATATTTTGCACAAACGATGCCACTGTGGAGTTCCCGAATTGCAGACGTGCATCCAGCGGTATGCATTACTCATCCTTTTTAAGTTGATACTTATTTCTTTCTTCCACCAATTGATTTTGTACTCAGTTATTATAAGTCACGTATCTGATGTAGCAACTTTAGGAATTTATGAGAATTGTATAACCTTTTCCATGGTATTTTAATACATAGGAGAAAGAGGTTTGTTAAAGAAACCAGAAGTTAGGAGATGTTTCCAAGTCAAAAATGTGTTAATCAGGATCAGTTGAAGCAGTTCAGTTGTGCTTATTTTGTACTAATTTACAAATCTATATATACTAGCCTGCAAGAAAGTTTTATAGGTCCTGCATGTATCGCCATTGAAACATGCACCTGTTCCTGAAATAAATGAATCTATATTTTTGGGTTGTTAAAATCTGACACAAATGAAATAAGGGTCCATCAATTTATGTATCACTAAATTTTTCGTAAAACATCACAAATTTGACTTATTTTTTCAAAAAATAAGCAGCTTTAGCAGATGCATCAGTGGACATATTTATTCGTCTTTATCTTCAGTGTACAATCAGAGGATTCTGCCATATGTAAAATTGTTAGATCTCTCTGGGGACAAATTTGCCCTTTGTTAGCATATTTAGTTGGACCAGAAAGAGGAGTTTATTCAGAATATTTATGCTCGAGTGAAGGGATTGCTTTAGTGATTTGACATGCATAAAAGTGTGATTCTTTCCTTTTTTAAGCTGGAAAACTGTCCTGATAAGGAATTTTCTTGAACAATTAATAGTTTTAGTTCCATTTTATCTTGCTGGACAAAGCAATATGATCATGAAATGCTTGTTATTTACTTAATCTAGGCAGTTGATTTCCTTTCGACTCGGATTAATAACAAGTATATATCTTTCCTCCTCAAGCAGGCTTTTATGGCATGGACATCAGGTCATGTACAATCAACTTGCGTCTTGGATGGTTTATGGGATTCTTCACGACCAGTATGGAGAATTCTTCATTAGAAGGTATAGGTATTCTGAGTTCTTTACTATTTTTGTCTTCTTTTCAATTTTGTTTGAATGTCGTAGCTGCATAAATCTAGAAATTTAAATAATTTCATTTCATTTCCAGGCAAGAGGATAGAGATTCAGAACATGACTCACCTTCAGACACACTCGAGAAGTTGGCTCGCATGTCAACCGAAGACAAATCTCTAACTGATTGGCACTTGGGATTCCATATCTCGCTGGTACATTAATCTTGTTTTCTACTGTTGCTTTCCCATTCTTCTTGTCACATTTGACGATGTTAAGTGCTACTATCTTTATGGGTATATCCTTTCAGGATTCTATGGCTGTATTACTCCGGTTACTAATATGATGTAATAGTTCTGTCTAAATCTTAACTTATTCTTTATCTTGGTCTTTATTCAATAACTACGTTCATCTATATCAAATGATGATCTTTTCATTGAAAATCTGGAGTGGAATAAATTTCATCAATACCGTGCATCTCATGGATTTTTTTATCAAGAATAGATTTTGCATGGTGTTCCAGGTCACCTCAGTTTTGGAATTCTGGACCAAACTAATCATATATTTTTTTTTTTCATTTTAAATTTCTGACACTAATACTCATTTTAGAGAAGCAGAGGGAGTCAGAGACTCGTAGATATAGATTCAATCTTATCATTGGGCAAATTTACTTTTAAATGATTTAGTGATTTCCGTCACACAAAGACTATAAGCCGCTTGGATAGACTTAGGGTACTTAGCTTTTATTTTTACAGCCCATGGGTTGCTCACTCTTTGCTCCTTGTTGATATTGATGGAGATATAAACGTAGTTTAGATAAGATTTTACAATAGAGTTCCAATTATGAATGTTTAAATTAGATTATATTAATTTTAATATTTTTATAAAGTTTAATCTAGTAGAAGTTCGTTTGATTTTAGCTTCTTTTTAATAGATGGCTTATTTATTGTAATAGACACCCTTGATTATATGAATACGACTATTTTTTCTTTGCCCTCAATTTTTCTCTTGTGGGACCCCCTTTCTTGTTGTTCTGCAATTGTTCGTTGTCAAATTAATACACTCCTGCATTAGATATATTTCTTTTCGCGTTAAATTAAACAAAATAAAGAAATAAAAATACATTGGCATTTTCAGCAATGAAGTTTGGCTCATTGGTAATCACCTTCAAGTCAGTTCTTGACACTCGTTATCACATAAATTTCCAAATAGAAACTATTACACTTTCATTTATTTCATTCTGCAGGATATGCTTCCAGAATACATTCCAATGCATGTTGCCGAATCCATTCTATTTGCTGGGAAAGCTATCAGTGTTCTTCGAAATCCAAGTCCGACCTTCAAGTTTCATGATGCACCATCTCATCAGCAGATTCCTAGAGGATCACAAAAGATACAAGGATTTAATGGACGTCTTTCTTTCCAAAGGGACTCTTCTGTCCGTACGACATTGATTGCCGAAGAATTACTTCCACAATCTGAGGCTGACAAGATTGAGGCTATGCTTCAGGACTTGAAGGTTTTCATATAAGCTAAACGTAATCATTAGAGTATATATTGTCTGTCATTTAGTTAGTAATATTTGTATAAGGTTTGTCATTATGACACACGTAACTCGAAGTGCAGTTTAACCTTCTGTTGTTTTGTTCTCTTTTCCCAAGTATTGAAGTCGTCCTTATCATTGTGAATTTGTGTTATTAACATTCATTAGTTTCCTTTCTGGGATGACTCAGTTCTTTAGTTGTGTGCAGGAGTCATCTGAGTTCCATAAGAGATCATTTGAGACTGCTGTTGCCTCTGTAAAAGTAATTGCAGCAAGTCATCTTTGGCAGGTGACAAATGCCAAAAGATAATTTTCTTGGCTCTTGTTCTCTAAAGAAAATTCATTTATAAATTCTTGTCATCTCTGCAGCTTGTGGTAGTACGTGCTGACTTGAATGGCCACTTGAAGGCTCTTAAAGATTATTTTCTCTTAGCAAAAGGCGATTTTTTTCAGGCATGGATAAATGACACTTCACGTACTTCGCTTTGCTTTGTTAATTAGTTCTCATAAACGCACGTTTTCTTTTCTAATAAATCTTAAGCTACTTTGTTACTTCCATGGAGACTTTCATTCTTTGATGCCATTAGGATGCATCAAGATAAAAAGTATTTTCTATCTCCTTTCAAACTCTTTTTTTTTGAAAGAAGGTTTTTGCTGCAGGGGTTGAGATAACCATTACTTCTGAACATGTGCAAGGAATTATGTTTCATGAAGTATCCTTAATTTAGATATGTAAAAATGGAAAAAATCTTTTTGTTGAACTGGAACGAACATTCTGTACATGCCCCTACAATATATTGTAGTGATGAGTTATGTTGAGTGATTGAACACACATAATATTGAAGATGATGTTATATGACAGAGTTTTCTCGAGGAAAGTCGGCAGCTTATGCGTTTACCACCTCGCCAGTCGACTGCTGAAGCCGATCTGATGGTTCCTTTTCAACAGGTAACATTTAGTGATTGTTACAATTTGCAAAGGAAAATATTTTTTATAGGTACCCTCCAGCCAGTTTACTATGAAATATTTCTATGTATGATCTTGTAAGTAGTGTGTAGCCTTACAGTTGCCTGTCTAAAGAAGATTTGGAAAACCATTTCTCGTTATGCCTCTTTTTCCTCCCACTGCCACAGTTTGGTATAAAATAAATATTAGGGTCCATATTTGTTTTTCCTTTCTTTGCTGACGTTGCATATATTCCAGAAGTTATACTACTATTGAAACTAGCATATCTGATTCAGGCTGCTATAAAGACTATTGGTGAAGAAGACAGATACTTTTCAAGAGTGTCTCTGCGGTTTGAACTACTTCTGTTTCCCTAATGTCTAATTGGAAGTAGAACTTGTCAGATGGCATTTATTTTTATCCTTTTATATCGTTTCTAGGATGCGTGGAATCATGATTAAATCCTCCCAAGTCGAGTTGCCGAAAGTAAAAGCTAATTCTGAAGGTGACTTTAGTGTCCAATCAGATACTTCCTTAGAGATGTCCCACGATGGATGGGATGGCATTGCTCTTGAATATTCTATTGACTGGCCCTTGCAGTTATTCTTTACGCAAGAAGTGCTCTCTAAGTAAGCATTAGATTTACCTTGTTTTGCCTCCTTTTGAAAACATAGTGAAAAAATTCGAAATGAGACCACCTCATATAAACTTTCAATACTAATAAATCTTAGTGAAATATCCATCTGTTTTGTTTCTCATTGCATTGCATCAGTTGCGATTGATAAGTGTACAACAATTTGCATGTACAGGTATCTTAGGATATTCCAGTATTTACTCCAACTTAAGCGGACACAGATGGAATTGGAAAAGTCATGGGCTTCTGCAATGCAGCAAGATCACTCTGATTTTGCCAAACGTCATATTGATCGAAAGAGCAGTTCAATATCTCCACAGAGACGGCAGCGGTTTAGACCAATGTGGCGTGTTAGAGAACATATGGCCTTCCTGATCAGAAATCTTCAATTTTATATCCAGGTAACTCGTGGCAGAAATTTTTTTCTTATAACTGGTGAGTCAATGCAGATATTTTTCCATGTACAACGGAACCTAGAGGAGAACTACAATAGTAGCATTTTTCAGTCCGTCCATGTCTATGTGCATGTTTCTGTTGGCCAATGACAGAATCCAAAACTGTCTATTTAATTTTGGCATTTTGGCCTGCATGGTCCACAGAAAAGCTTTTCCGCCTAAAATCCTTAGATAAATTCCTCAAGAAATCTGGACTCTTTTTTGGCTGTTACTAAACAAGAGTAAGGGAATAAATTACCTAGAGCAATCATTCCATATTAGGCGATTCGCTAACCAAACATGACTCAGAAAAATCCAATTCTCTTCCACATCTTGGGCTTACCTCTCTCTTGAACAAGAAACTCATGTATTACGAATTTTGATTATCTACACGCTGGAAATTTCAGTGCACCATGAAGTTAGTAGGAAACTGCTTTCATGTTATGCAGAAGTATTAATGTTTTGTAACGTGTTAAGATACAATTAAAGGTCTTGTCTGTATTACACCTGTGAATACTCCATAATGTCGTTACCAATCAACTTCAGTGATATTTCAGTAAAAGTCTTACAATGAATATAATGGCTATGCAGAAATCTAACTTTATGATTTTCTGATATGCCTAATTTTGATTCTTCAGATTAAAGAAAAGCCTTATTATTATTTTTTTTTTCAATTTCCCAGGTGGACGTAATAGAATCTCAGTGGAATGTTTTGCAAGCTCACATCCAAAATTCTCATGATTTTACAGAACTGGTTGACTACCATCAAGAGTAAGTAACATGGAAGATTTAATGCTATAAGACTATCTTGTGCTCTTGCTATGATTTTTCAGTTGTGGCAATTGTTATTTACATGATTAACTTTTGATTCTGATTCTAACCTTCCAGGTTATGCTTTGTTTGTACAGTTGCCAAAAAATAAACTATTTATTAACTCATCCAATCTGGCATATAAACATTGCAAATAGGTGCTGTTTTCGTTTTGTACTTTGAGATGTAGTGCTTTCGTGTTTGATAACTGGGAGAATGTTAAACTTTTTCTAATTTTGTCACTCGTTTAACACTAATACGCGTATGAAGACACCTCTCTTGGATAACCAGGTTGGATATGCATCTCGAACATGTTTGGCTATGCTTAATAAAAGTAATGCTTCTTTTAAGTAAAAGGTGAAATGTTATGTTTGGATACTATGTTTGGATATATTGTACTTGTTAGTAAATTTAAGCAAATTCATGTTTGGAGTTGAGATACTTTTAAGCTAGAGGAATATGTCAAATTACTAAAATGTCCTATATCTTTTCTTTATGCAAATTGAATCTTGTAACGTTGACATGTTTACAAGATATTTTTGTCTTTTTTTGGTCAACCCTTAAAATAAACACCTGTCTTTTTCCGCATAAAGGTTTTGGCAGTTTTTGTAGCCGATTTTTAAGCTCATTTTGACTTTAAAAAAAAAGCCTCTTATTTTTAAACTTGATGTGTTCGGTAAAAATAAGATACTCAAAAGGATAAGCTCAGCCAAACATGCTCCTTGCCTTGTCACCATCAATATAACACTAGATGTCCTTTTATTAATTGTGTTCTTTCATTCTGTAATCAACCTGGGCTGTTATGATTAGCCAAAAAAAGTAGCATGCATCGGTGAAGTTGTATGGAAAAGTTTATGGTGAGGTCTCAAGTCTGATTTTGATGCATAAATTGCCAAGAGATATGAAATCGGATCTAGTTTAAATATGGGCTCTCCAATATATTGTAATTTCTACTTTATTGCTGTAATATCCTGAGTTCAGAAAAGTTATTGATGACTGTGTGCATTAAGTATTGGGTCTGTTCTCCCTTGCTTGACTGGAAAAAGAGTAAATGGGACTGTCATTTATTGATTATATACCTGCAGGTACTTATCTGCATTAATTTCACAATCTTTCTTGGACATTGGTTCTGTGTCTCGGATTCTGGACGGCATTATGAAGCTTTGCTTGCAATTTTGCTGGATGATTGAGAACCAAGAAAACAGTGAAAGTACTGGTGAACTGGAGCGCATAGCTGAGGTACTTCCTGCAATATTCTATTTGTAACTATGCTGGGCTTATAATAGGTATATGAAAATTTATCTGAATCTGCAGAAACAAGTATTTCACTTAGTCATACATTTTGGGCTTTAGGGAGATGCCTCGTACCTGTTACCTGGTTGTCAATCATCAAGAATTCACACATTAGTCCTGGCAAAGCTTGGAAGTTGTCCACTTGGTCTTTTTTAGGTCAAAACAACATAACAACATGCTAGCTGTTTACGGTTGTTCAATACAATTTTTTTGAAAGAGCAGCTAGCTTAAAAAATGAGCTGCTAAATAAGTTGGGTAGCTTAACTGCTCAAGTACTCTCCAGTTTGATCCTAACAAATTAACTAATGTACACTCGTCTATTTTTTAGAGATCCATATACGACACCTCATCTGCACAATACCATGCTCTCCCTGCATTCCTGCACTGCACTACAAGCTTCTTATTAGCTTTCCTGCCACCCCAACTCCCATTGCCTGCCTCCAACTTCCAAAGCTGCTAAACCAGTACCTCCCTTTTAGTTCCACTGTCGCATCCCTCTTTTCGTTCTTTACCCATCAGTTCACAACTCACACCCAGATGACTACCTATGTACACTGCACACAACCAGAAGTATTACCACACCAGCACAATATCAAAGTACACACTCTTAGACCTTCACTCATGTTTCTTTCTGTTCACTATCCTAAATCGGAAATGCAGGAGTCATCATTATTCATATCCACTTTTTTAGTAGCCCAATCAAAGACTGAGTGGTATGCAAAATCAAAAATGAGGAAAAGGCATAAAATAGCAGAAAACTGAGGTTCAAGGACCAGAAATCTCTGAAGATGGTCGTGAGTGATCACGTGGGAGAACAGAGAACTGGGTGGTCTTCTGGTTTTTTTGGTAGGACGAAGAAAAATACATGAGGTGCTATTTTTTATTCTTCTAGATAATAAATTAGGACTTGACCCTAGTTTTAATAAGGTGTCAACAACATTTGGTGTACTGAAATTTGCAAATTTTGAATCCAAATAATATCAAATGCAGGAAAACATATCTAGATATAAAAGTGGAATGTCCTTTTTGGTTATTTAGACTTTATAACGTACTTATCAACACCTCTTTATACAAAGACGAAAATAAATTTCAGAGTTAGTATTTTTTATCCAAACAGATGGTAGCTTAATGTCAAAACGAATTCTTCAAGCTTACAAGCATTAAGAAGAGATTACAAGATTTTAATAATTTAAGTGTTATTTATGATTAAGGCAAATGTGCTCACAGTTATTTGCCATGTTTGAGATTTTATGGCTAAACTAGTAATTCTATTTACTATCTTTTATCAAATCATATGAATTGTAATTATATCTTCCATTTGATTCTCACAGGAATTCAACAAAAACTCAAATTCGTTATATACTATACTCCGCAGTAGCAGGATTGCTGGAAGTCAGAGAGCCCCATTTCTTAGGCGCTTTCTTTTGCGTCTCAACTTCAACTCTTTTTTCGAGGTGAATTTATACACTGATTTGGAAGTGTTATGCACACTCTAGTCCATCCCAATTATCTTTTAATTTCCTTACATTATTGTTGGCAGACAACTGCTAGAGGGGTGCTGAATGTTGTGAGACCTCGCCCAACACTTGCGATTCTGCAATGAAGACAGCATTTATTCTACCTGCCAACTCTTGCAATTGACTGCTAAAAGCTGCCATATTGGTCTTCCCAGTTTTATTTATTGAATTGTGGTAACAAATAGAGTATTCTAATGCATAGATAATTAGCAAGAGATTTTTTTTTTTGGAAGTTGAATAATCCATCTTGACGCATAGCGATTAGATTCCATAATGATCTATACTGAAAACCATTCATATTCTATTGTGAAATTTTGATTATCAATTTACCAAAATTCCAAAACTATGAAAAATGCACTGCACTTGTCGACTAAGATCTATGACGATACTAATGGGTTCTATCTTGTTCTTCAGGAAATTTTCAAGATGGTTTTGATTGTTAGGGTTGTGTGCTGTTATCAGCTCGATGACTTTTCCATGTCTATACAAACTGGGATTTCGGGTGCGTAATCTAGGCACCGGGTTTGGTGATCAAGAGTCATTTTTTAAGATTATTGCTTGATGATCATGTGAGGTTGATCAGATTGTGGAAGCCTGTTGATACCCACAGGCATCAGGGTTATGTAAAACTCTTGTTGTGAGTAAAATTTCGGTTTTTCATAAGTAGTTTATTGATGCTTAGTATTGATGGAGTCTTCCTTTGGCCTGCTGGCTCCATATTCCTCAACATGGATTTGTAGTCTGTAGATGATGTACTTCTGATTATAGCAAGGTTTAAGGATGTCACTTCAGGCTTGCAAGTTCATTGAAAAACTTGTTGCCTAATCATCCTGAGATGTGGGTTCGAGTTCGAGATCTTCTCCAGCAAATAATCATAGTTACGGATTACTTTATTCCTCCTATTCTCAGTGATGAAATTTAACATGGTTTTAGAGCAAGAATTGAAATTTATTGTTCCTTTGACCGTCTTCCTACTAAACAAATATATTAACATCTCACTTTTGTACGTGTTCATATATATGATTAATTTGAAAAATTAACTAATTTTGTCAAATTTCTGTGATTTAATATTTTTATTCATCGTCGGTGTTATAGATGTGTGGATAAAATGTTTATTCGACCATCTGAAATGAAAATTTAAGGTTGGCCAAACATAAGTCCGTTGAACCGTACTGAGTGATTTTTTTTTTTACAAGGGCTAAAATTACCCACAAGGACGTAAATTGAACATTTGGAGATGTGATCAACACCACTAAGAAATTGTACTACATTTGCGGCATCAATCATACTATAAATACTGACCCCACCACAGCCACAAAAAAAGAAAGGAATAAAGAAAAAAAATACTCTACATCACGGAAGCAAATTAATATACATCAGAACTCGTAAATCATTTTTCCATACCCAAGAATCAATCCAAATGCACATCGGGAAAGCGTTTTTAGGAGAATACTAACTTGCAGCATGAAAATCCTTTATCAGCTATAAATGTACATGGAATCCAACAACTTGGAAGAGCTTATCAAAAGCCGGAATCTGCATCATGTGTCTGCTAGTTTTTCTTTTTACTTTCCAAAAGAAGAAAAAAGCGCCGACTCCACAATCACAAGAAGGTTACCTTATTGGATCGACCATTCTCAAATTTGTTTCTTACGCCGACACCGGTGATGGGCTTTCTGCAATGAGTTCTGACTAACCCCCTCTATTTTCGAATCAGATTCTGGAACAATGAAGTGAAAGCAACTAGTTAGCAGTTAGGTTGATTTTTAAAATATAAATAAACTAAATGTTCTCTACCTATAGTTGCATAAAAAGAAAATAAATACCACTGAGGTAATTATATTTAAGCAAGAAAGAACTGTTACACATTACCAGCCAGCAATACTCTTTAGCATTTTTACTTTAAACCCTTTAAAGTACTGGCAGTAAAGCTTTCATCTAATCTAGATTACCAAATTAAATTGGTGCCTGTAAAATTAGTGGAAAATGCTTGACCTAAAGTGGCAACAATAGCATTCCTCAGCGTGTAGTTTGTTTCAAAAATTCTAACTTTGGGCATCAACCAATCAGAACCCCGAGATGTTAGTTAAATAGTTGAGAAAAAATTAAATTGATGTTCGAAGACCAAATGCCCTGCCAAGACAATCACTCAACTAAAATTGTAGAGAGATTTCATTTGTGAATCAAATTGGAACTGTTGGATAGAATTGTACTTGGACAGCTAGTTTCACCAGCACACTTTTGGCTTTACTACATTAAAAGTTAAAAATTTGTGGCACTAAAATATAGCACGAATAAGGATATCTTTCTCAACATTTCAGAAACACGTATTTGGTTTCTTAACAAATTTACACTGTACAAAAGCCGAAACCTAACAACATACTTCATTGATTTGAAATATGGAAGTAATCTGCTATACAAATAAAATGTAGAAGACAACAGAACAAAATAACCTACCAAGATATATGTATCAAAATGAAATATACCATATACAAAGAAATTGTGGCTAAAATGTAGCCGCTGCCCACCCTGTATCACCTATTGCACTTACTATCCTCAACCTTGCATAAAATTATCTCGATTGCTGCCCACCCTGTATCACCTATCGCACTTACTATCCTCAACCTTGCATAAAATTATCTCGATT
>CAIGRK010086896.1:0-13866 GCA_903798315.1 Fraxinus greggii
TCTTTTAATAGAGGAGTGATTTCTTTGATTAATTTGTTAGTAAATAATTTATTTAATTATTACATAAAGTTACAACATAATATATTTATTTATTGCACAGAAGCTATCGATGATCCTGCGGGTGGCAGAGCTAGGTGGCGGGGTGGCGACTGCTCCTGTAACATTTTAAATTTTTTGAATTTTTATCAACGTGTATATATATTTTCTCTCCAAAAAATCGTTTTTTCCCCTCCAACATCAAGATCCTTGCTCCGCTACTGGGTGTCATTGTTCGTTGCAGGTGTGGAAATGTCATGCATGAATGGATAACAAAATCCTTTGGTCCTGTGGGTTCTATTATGTCCTTGTCCATGAAGCATGTTTGGCGACCTTGCTTTTTGATGTTTTGTATCAAAAATTAGTCAAACATTTATAGAAGTTACAAGATCAAACAATAATAACAACTCGACACAAGTTGAGATTCTACTTTTTGTTCAACATTTGTATTTTATCTCATGTTGGTAGTATCTTCGAGCAATTTTTAAAGTTCGAACTAAATATTATATCTAATAAGTGAATAAAAAGGTTTCATTTTCGTCGAACTTGACTTCAAGTTGTTCAAGAATAATAGCATTGATTTTTTCGACCCAAAAATATGTACTTTAGCTTATTTTTTACCTTTGTATTAGAGAATCTTGAACTGTGCCTGAAAGATGGGGTACGATGAAATCGATGGGTAAGCCCATGTATGACGATGTTAATTTTATAATATAACTGAATTGGGGAATTTAGAAGTATATTTTTCATATAGATCATAGCGATGTGTACATAGCATGATCCATAGGGGTTGACATAACGACCACATGACCGGCCCTTATATCACCATCCTTTTCATATTGAATACGCCTGGCTAGCTATAGTTACTAAAATTTGTACATAGCATTATCCTTTTCATATTGAGTACACCTGGCTAGCTATAGGTACTAAAATTCTGATTTGATAGAGTCCCGTCTACAACGAGAAAATGACAGAGAACAATGTGGTGGAGATAGAAATGTTGGTAAATGCTGACCTCTTGTTGGTGAGAACATTTTGACATCAACTTTCACTCTCTAGTAACAAAATTCTAATTTCTTCAAAAAACCAGGAAAATGCAGCAGGGTGAATCGTTCATCCGCCAAGTAGTAGTCAATGACTTCTAGCTGAACCTTCATAATTAGAAATCACCTAAATGGAAAAATTGAGAGACCTAGTTTTGCGAATGGATGAGCTCGCCAAAGAAACAGTTGGCAAATGCAAATATTTATTGACTTTTTAAAGCATAACCAACCAAGATATAATTCATTCATAAAGATACTAGTCAAGTTCATTTTTGGTTCTCAAATGAACAACATAAATAAAAGATTGTGCCACGTTTCTTGAATTCTCATCATTTTCATACATCTCTTGGAAATAAAAAGGCAAAAATAATTTTAATTATTCGTTCTTTATAGCAGCATTCATCTGAAAAGCACTACAAAATTTGTGTCCAACGTAAAACAAAATCAAAACACAGAAGACAAAATTTAAAATCCTAACCTGAAGAATGACCTGCACAACAATAGCAAGCAGGTCTAAAAACACTATATATACAACACAAAACAGGCTCCAACTCAAGAAACAAGGCAGACTGTCTGGACGGCTTGAGATCAAAAGCTGCAAGGATAATAATCTGCAGATATAGACAATGGCTGAGCTACAGACATTGAACCAAACACAACATACTCCCTCGGAAAGATTTATGAACATTTCCTTTTATCTTACATAAAAATACACAAGCACGTTCAATAACACAATTCCCAGATCCCACGTCACCTCTTGGCACATTGCAATTGTTCTCAAGTTCAATACAGTCCAAAATTGATGAAGCTGTGCCTAAAGAAGATGAGCTAAACAAAAAGGGGGGAATTCAAAAAGGGCTGTAAATGGAATAACCACCTTTTTAGTGTTTCCTAGAGGCTGATGCATCCAAGATTGTGAAGATGGAGACTCGAAAGATCAGTTATCGCATAATCTCTCAACCAAACAGGTAACCATTATTAATAGCATCGATGAAGGATACAACAGCTATAACATTCACTGTCTCTACTTCTTCCGGTTCTCACTCAAAAGATCAGTTATCGCATAATCTCTCAACCAAACAGGCAACCATTATTAATAGAATCGATGAAGGATACAACAGCTATAACATTCACTGTCTCTACTTCTTCCGGTTCTTACTTCTATTAGGCTTCACATACTTTCGACCTGACTTGTCACCACCAGCACTGCCCAGTGAGAAGCTCCCACCTGCATTGAATTCTAGACTAGTCGATGCCTGAAATGTAGAATGGTTCTGTGGAGCAACTTGATTTTGCTGGCCACCAAATTGAAAGGGATTGGTTTGTGATGGAACTGTTGACCCAAACATGAATCCCGGGGGAGAATGTGAGACAGACGGTAGACCAAATACGGGAACAGAAGGTGCAGGCGACTGAATGGTATCCTCAGCCATACTGTCTTCAGCATTCATCAGATCATTCCCAGGAGAGGCTGCAAAAGCAGGAAGATTACCAAATCCTGGCTGTGTATGCGATAGAGATGGTGAAGATAAGGCTGCAGCTGAGGCTGTAGTAAATGAAGAAAAGGGGTTTGATGAGGCCCCAGTGGACGAATTAAATACCATTGGTGCAGTGTTTGTAGCTGCGAAGGTAGACGATGATGCACCAAAGGCAAATCCAGTTGATGGGGACGGAGAAGTGAAAGTGGAACCAAGAATAGGCGACTTGGGACTCTGCCAACTCGAACCAAATAAGTTAGTAGTAGGATTGCTGGAGCTAACCAAGTTGGTAGCTGAAGAGGAAGCCGTTGAACTTGCACCAGAACTGAATATACCAGAAGTACCACTGCTGAAGGAGCTAGAAGCATTGATTCCCGGAGTGGAAGCAGCAGAATTGCTCCCAAAACTGAAAACAGGAGTGGCACCACCGGTAGAGCCAACTACGTTGGCGGTGGAAGAGGAAGAACTGAGACCAAAACTAAATATTCCAGTAGTGGCACCGCTGCTGGAGCTAATTGCACCAACATCTGAAGCAGTACTCACACCGAATTTGAATACGCTAGCTGTTGGCCCACTGACAGAACCAACCCCATTGGTCTCAGATGAGGAAGCTGCAGAACCGAAACCAAAATTAATGCTTGAAATGGGCACTTGGGAATTGGCCGAGGAAGATGCAAATGATGTATTGTTAGTGATACTGGAAGACGGTAAAGATGAGCCAAATGAAATAGGCATGCTTTGAGTAACAGTCCAAGACACCAGTGATCCACTGCCACTACTAAAAAGAGAACCCTGAGAAACGTTATTTGCAGTTGAAGAGACATAAGATCCAAGTTGAAAAGTGCTACTTCCGGAGCTTACTGCCATAATTAATGAATTACTTGAGCTGCCAAAACTTGTGTCTTTATCTGCTTTGGTTTTCAAATCTCTTGATTCCATAATGGTTGTAGCTGATGCTAGAGAAACAGGAGTGGGTGATGGATCCACAGCGGAACCAAACTTGAAAGTAGGTACAGCTGAAAATGAAGGTGCCACAGTTGACCCAAAAACGCCGCTTGTGGACACAGCAGAGGTAATGGTAGTGGAACCAGTGGAGCCAAAGTTTGCAATGCTAGTTGAAGAGGTAAAAAGGCTAGAACTCCCAGTAGAGATCTGATTTGTATCACTTGTGGAAGCTGCAGTGGCTGAGACGGCTGGGGAACTTGAATGACGTGGTCCGTTTGATGTAACAGACAAAGGAGTTTCAGATTTTCCATTAGTATCACCAGAAATCAGGGAATTCAGATGGCCACCTTTATCTGAACCAAAAATTGCCAGCTGAGCTCCGGTTGCAGCAGAAGCCGCATTGACCAAGCTGCACATGCAATTAAGGAAGATCAAAACAATGATAGAAAAGTTCTGAACTTAGCATGGAAAATGAAGATTTAATTTTCTCACATCCCACTCAAGAAAATCTTCAGAACGTACGTTCTGAATCTGATGCGCTTCTTCCCTTCCATTTTGCCCATTTAATGTATAAATAAGGTATTAATTAAACAAGTACAATGGAGTACTTGCATAGGAATCATCATCCGCATTAAGCAGTCAAAAAGTAAACTTCAATTATCAAACAAGGAAAATTGGGTATATACAACTCATATGAGAATGTATCCTCCACTGAAGTTTCAGGTTTTGGAGGCAAAGGACCAATCATTCCTTACACATCCAAATTTTCTAGAAAAGAAAGAATGAAGGCCCTAATAATAACCAACACTGTAACCCAGAAGCACAAGCCTCATGATGCATTCATCTACCATACCAACAAAAATATGAAAAAGACTTGAATAGTGCTGCATACATTCCTAGCCCTCCACTTGCAAGAGTTCCCTCATCTTCCCCTTGTAAAGGAAAAGATAAATGAAACAGTAACACAAACACAAAAAACAAGAGAAATAAAGAAAGAGAAAAGGAATGAAGTTACGAGTTGTAGTTGTCTTCAACAGCCATCTGCCACCGAAAAGTAGCATCTTCACTTGGCTGAGAGGTTTATCACACTTCCGTTTTAGGAAGTTTAGGCATACTTGCTTCACCACTTGCTCCTTTTTCATTCCTTTTTTTGAGTTTTTAGGGTTGGTTGCATTTAAGATAGCCCAGAAAAATCTTAAAATATTTTAGACTATTAAAAAGAATTCCAGACGGCTGAAGCTAGTAATAAAAGGGTAAAATAAATGAGTGCAGTCATCAGCCACCTCTAGGATTATGCCTTGAGGTGTTCGCCTCAGTAAACCAAGGCATAAGCCTTTGCAAATTGCACTTAGGGCATATGCTTTAACGAAAGGTTTGCATGAGGCATGCGTCAAGGTGTAAACGCTTTTCAAAACAAAGGTTGGAATTCAATAGCAGTTAGTAGCTACAAAATTGACGGGCTGTGACTCACCTGCTGAAGTTTTCTGATTTAGATTCTGACCAAGTAAATGGCTTTTTGCTTGATGATTCAGAGGGCAAGGATGAGAATGCAGATGATGGAACCTCATTAAGAGTTTTGGAGCTAAAACTGAACAAGGGATGCGTATCATTAGCTTCCTTTGGCTTGTCTGCTGCAGTGACTAGTTGAGAGAGCACCACTGATTGTGAAACTGTGCTGGTAGCCTGTGAAAGAGAAAAAGAAGGGCCAGTACTTGGTTCTCCTTTGGAGATGGCATCAATTCCCACGTCACTTCTTTTGTTTGATATAGGACCTGGAATTGACTTCTCTTCTGACAGAGGTGTGATTTCGTCCAGCTTTGGTTCTTCGGTAGGTGAGGGCTTGCGAAGAGAAGTTTCTGTTGTTATTATCCCTTCAGCAAATGGTCTAGGTTCAACCCCGTTGCAGTGTGTGTCATCATCCAGCTCAAAGGAATCCTGTGAAAGGCAGTAATAAAAATTAATACAGGAATAAATGAAATGGTAAACATTAGGACATCTGATTTTCAAAAGGCAAGTCATCAAATTTCAAAGGACGTATCATGGAAATAAGCACAATCGACCATGACCAACTATGCATAAAACCACAAAATATACAAATTAAAACTATGTTTGATAAAGAGAATGGATTTCTATGAGCTATAGATTTAAACCAAATACAACGATACAAACCCGATACCAATTCAGCTCAGTATACAACTAAATGAAGTTTTACTTCAAAACTGAATTAAACAACACTTACTTCTTGTGCACTCATCCTAAAAGCGTGATTCCTTTGAAGAGGATGAGCTGCGAATTTTTCAACGACAGAATCAACTGCATCAACACTGGACCCAGATATTTTCTGTGATTCTGTGGTATCGTTGTTCATTGCAGGAGTACGCATGTCATGCGGGATATCAAGATCTTTTGGCCCTGTCGATTCGACTATGCCTTTCATTTGGGAACTGAAGTCATGACCATCAGGTGAAGTTACAATGGGCCAATCTAACTTATGGCCATCGTGAACATCCTGCAGCAACTTTGAGGATTCCATGTCCTCCAGGCTCCTCAGAGCTTGTCCATGAAGCATGTTTGGTGTCAATTTAGTGGGTGTTTTTTCCCGCAAGGCAACTAGTTTAGGTTCTGAGATTTTTTCCCTCGGGTTTAGCCTTTCAAGATGCTGCAATATTCTTGAAGCCACCTCAGTGGATTTAGAAGGAACACGAGCATAACTTGCGCTTGGAATGCTGTCATCCTCATTCTTTCGAACAGTTATTGAATCCTTATACTTAGGTTCATCCACTAATGGAAGCTTTTGCTTCCAAGGTCCTCGCATACCATCAAAACCCATTCCCACCCCACCAGCTGAATGAGGAATTCTGGGAGACAAAAGATTAGGTTTTTGTCGGATTCTCCGCATTGGACCACCAGCTCCAAGATCATCATCCAATATTGAACTCCTTCGTTTTAAGCTCTGAAATGCCAACAAAAAAAAAAGGATGATAACTAGAAAAGTAATATTGTAAACCTTAAAGGTCTAATAAATTACAAGTCACTATATATACCACTTGCTTAGACACATCATGTTCCAGTAGAGACTGAGATGTCGACGGTGAGGGTCCATTATTAGTGGATCCACTTCCCTGAAAATTGACCAATATATGTACACGTGCATCCATTAATATGGTATATATTGAAACCCAGAAAGTGCAAGCATTTACTACACATATATTTAAAAACATAATTTTAACCTTGAGAGTGGCTGTTGCATGAAATCTGGGATATGGAGTACGAGCCATGTTATAAATTGCCGATCTGCCTCTAGATCTTGGGGTTATAAAACCATTCTCTGGAACCCCAACATTAACAGCAGCTCTTGTTGTCAATGACATTATAGATGATTTTGGAGTAAATGGAACATTGCTAAGCAACCTTGCATCTTCCATTCCAATTTGACCACACATCCCCAACTTGGAAGGTGATATCTTTGAAGGCCCACTGCCCATGTAAGCTTTCGCAAGTTCAGCAGGAGAAGCAATATCATCCTCAAGGACCTGGAAACATTTTGTCCAACTAAATATCAAAGAAAACTTTTCTGGTACCTAATATTAATGTGGATACTACAAGAAAGCATTGTATATAAATCAACCAATGATACAAGTATAACTGTGAGTCGTACTCTCGAATTGACAATAGTCGAAATAACTCCATGAGATCTATCCTTCTCATTTCTGTCTTCCTCCAATGGACTACTAGAGAACTGTTTATGCCTTCTCAAATCGGATGCTAGCTCCGGTAATGCTTCTTCAGTTTTTTTGCCAACAGGCACTTCAGCTCGTGATTGTAATAGTTCTGTGAGGCGTTCTACCTCAGATCTGCATCAATTAAGTGTCACTTCAATAACTCAAGCTCTACAGAAATGCAGACTTCAGGATATAAAGATAGCATATAAGTTTAAATATCTACCCTGACATGTAAATCCACATATCCATGTGAGGAATTCATTGTACGATTATGCATAACAGCAAACAGCAAAAAAATTGATTCACTAGAGAAACTAGCTCGACGATAAACTGTAAACATAAACTCGTTAAATCGTGAAAGAAATTACTCGTGTTTTAAAATCTGAGGGTTATACTTGAGGCATACCCCGCGCGAGGTTTACATTAAATGCCTCATATCTAACACCTTGAGTGCTATTTGTAAAGACTTGCACATCGACTTTCGAAGGATTACAGCTCAAGACTAAGCTCAGTCGATACAGATTTGTAAAATTTGAACATGACCATAGTTGAGGGTCACAACTAAGAAAGCACTGGCAGAAATTTCAGCCGTCTAGAGCATTCAGCTCTAAAAATAGAGCTCACGCATAGTCTTACCTTGTGAACGTCTTCTGCTTTAACAGTTGCTCAAGCTCAGATATCCCACCGATGTTAGAACGATTCACTAGAAGACTACCATTACCACCGGCAAGCTCCTTTGTGCCAGATTGATTCTTCACCCAATTAAGAAAGACATAAAACACTTTCATCAGCTTTAAGGGAGATAATGCAAATCCTCAAAAGTAAAAGAATCAGAATAGTACAACTTAATATGCATAAACAAATGTAGGCCCTCAAAATGCAGGTTCTGGCGGCAATTGCAAATTCAGCTAACAATCTACAAGGAAGTCGGCAGTTCTTATATGAAAACCCACATTTAGGAGCCCACTAATAAATGCTTTTGCATGATATATGTTTCGTGAATATATTCTTTTTACGAAGACTTGAAAGTTGAAACAGCCCCTTGAAGGAAGTTAAATTGAAAGACCAGAAACATGGCTAACCTTATATTGCGTTACTAGAATTAAAATTCACATCAAATGCATAAAAAGTCATCAAACACTCACTACGCCTTACAATGGACCTAAAATATCTAGAGTCCGTGCTTGCTTGGCTAAGCTATTAAGTGCTTAAAAGCCATGGGTCCCAATGAATTTATGGTTAATAAGTAGATAAAAGTATGGGTCCTAAAGAATGTGTGGTTAAAAACAATATTTGACCAGCTTATAAGCACTTTAAAGAAGTGTTCACCCATGGGCGAAGCTTGACCTTGCCACCTGGTCACGTTTTGCACATTTTTACGCCTAGGCTTCACCTAGGTCCACTTATGCTAGTAAAAGCTTGAAACTTGGACTTGCCGCCTGGACGCGCTTTACACCACTGTTTAAAAAATTTGCCAAGCATAACTCCATTTGATAAATTGTTAGCTTAAATGTTATTTCCATCCCACATCAAACTGTGGTGTAAAAAGCATTTTGATCCTTTCCACCTCCCCTTCACATAATTAAATCAAGTATCTAGATTTGAATGCATTTTTCCTTATGAACAAAAGGTGAGTTCATCCAAAAATAGTGGGAGATCGTGTACTGACGGGAATTTGTTCTTTGGAAGAAACAAGCAAATCAACTCTGAGCTTCCTTTTGCAAGTTTCAGTTTTACTTGAACAGCAATAACTGCAAGAGCTCTTTGTGACCAATTTTTGCAGTAGATTTGTTTTCAGATAAGCGTTGTCTTTTTCCAAAGTCCCTTTCATTCGCAGAGCTATACAGTAAACACTCCATGACTTGGAGGAAAGCGTGATTATCCAAGCTTGTGGTAACTGGACTACAAGGCATCAACTTGGTTAAAGGGTTAGATTCTTCCTCAATCTTTTTCTATTCAGTATCATATTGAGTCTCTTTCAGACTACTTCAGATAATGTGGGTGAGAATATTTACACATCAAGAACAGCTAATCCACTCCCTTATTTAATGAAATTCCTGTTTATGAAATATAACACTAATTTGCATCAGTGGACTTTTATTTCTATAACTGGGTCTAAAGATATTGTTACTTCCATATCCAAATTTTATCGAACTTCTGAGACCAGAATCAGAAATCCCAATTGGAAACTGGGTATTGTACATCCCATTTTCTTACCTACAAAAATATACTTCTGAAGACGTCCATGAAACAAGCTCAATAAGCAATTAACATTGGTTTACAACGTATATTAATTACAGTGTACAAATCACAACACAATGGCATTTATTCTTTTCAACTCTTCATCATGAGTTGAAACGTTTGTTCATAGATACGGATGTCCACCACTATCAAGAGAGAATGCACATATGTGCTGATCCAGAAGAAACCTTCTGCCTCTTCTACTAGTCCATAATGCGAGATACCAATAGACTGCACTAGTCCATTAATCTGATTAGTTTAGATATTAATTCCTATGTCTGATGTTATACACACACTTTTTGGACGTCTCATGTAAAAGTCACCACCTAAAAATTTTTCCATTCAAAGTTGACAGTAGAAATTGAGGGAAATAATGATATCACATATCGAAACTCATTTTGGAAAATTTGAAAAAAGTGTGGGGGTAGAGATGAGGTTTGAAATTGTAGTGGTGAGATGTAAACTTAGTTTGAACATAGGGGATGATAAATAACATGAGATGAAAGGAGTATCTATAATTCATGAATGTGTGCAATCCATGATGCAACGACACAAACATGCCAACAAGAAATTTTTTTAAAAAATACTGACATTGACACATCATTTACACAATTAAATTCTTTAAAATTCTTCATTTATAGAGTATAAATTTAATTTTATACTTGTTAATTTTTCTGGTTGAAATCTCTTACATATGAGTACTTATTTGTCATTTAATAACGTTGAGTTAAAAATATATATATATATTATATCTAATAAAGAAGAATGACCATGGAAGAATGTTCGAGTGGTATCAATATCCGACATGCGTCGGATACGGACATTCCAACCTAGTTGAAGTGTCCGTGCAACAAACTTTGCAACTAACCGAAAAGGGCGTCCAAAAAAGTATTAGAAGGTTTAGATATGCATTGGTGTGGGATATGCCCTTCGTAGAATAAACTTTTCTGAACAAAATATCACTCCTCAAACCATTCCAACTCATATTTGCATTCTTCTAAAGTTGACAACTTTAAGGGAAGATTGAAACATATTTTGAATTCTCATCTCTAAGTAAACCCCTGTTTGAGCCATGTTTTTAAAAAACTCTTTTTACCTATATTCATTTTCAACCACACATTCTTCCAATAAATTAATTTTACACGTAAACCCAAAACTTTTACTACTTTTTAACCACTCTCCAAAAAATATCAATACCAAATCTATTCTCCCAAAAATTGGGGCTCAAACAAACCCTAAACAACATGCAAATATGTGATGCTCTTAATCAATGTTCGTTTTTTCCAAAAGAACTCCAAGATTGTGTAAGGCTCATTAATAGCCTATGTTTACTCTATTAGTTCCATTTGCTAATGTTTACGCCTTGAATTGGTGGTGCACATCTCTGCAAAAAACTTCGGGCCACTAGATGTATGAGCTGATTTTAACCTTTTCCTATTCTAGAATTTTTTTCCTTTGCAATTTGGGCTACATATTTTAGGGAGTTCTAAAGGTTTTTTTAGGTTGTTTTAAACAAAAACCACCATTAAAAACTAGAAAGAGAAGATAATGAGACTAGAGAAGAGAACAAATGAAGAATTATGCGTGTCGTAGCCTCCTATAAACGAAGGATGATACAACACTCCCCCACCACCCAACGAATTGAAGTTGTGACGTTTCGAATTGCAATGTGACTTCACTCTTTTCTTTCTTTCATATTTTTCTTCTTGTTGTCTATGCAGGTATGCTTCATATTATGGAACTTTTTCAGCAAATAACAACATAATTGTCGTTAGATCTTCAATAAACTCCAATTCACCCTTTCCCATCACTTAGGTGAGTCGGCTTAGTCACGGATACAAAAAATAAGCAAAATCATTAATCATGTAGCGGGCCTGTATAACAAGGTCAACCTTCTAAACAAATAGTCAAGTAAGTGAATGAGCCATCTTCTCCAAATCTAACTCCCAAATTTTCTTAGCACTTTTCTATTTATTTCAACAAATACAGATTGTACATGACCCCTTATTGAGGCACTGGTGTAACAAATTCATAAAGAAGCTAACTGCATACTAATTTAAAAAATTTAGGAATCAATGTGAATTAATATTTTGAAGGTGGAAATAGAAGACCGTAAAAGACATAAGAAATACAAGTCAAAGAATGAGTAAACATTTATAACAACACTTACATTAGGAATTGCCTCCTTAAGCCCGCCACTCAATTCACTATTTGCCTCTGTAATGGATCATAAGCTAAATTAGGTCTCACTCAGACATAGTAATAAACTTCAGACTTCAAGAGGGAAGCATTTCATTAATAGTAATAAACTTCAGACTTCAAGAGGTAAGCATTTCATTAATAGGCCGTGTCTTAATATCTTCTTTTAGATTTCATAAAAAGAAATGATAAACCACCCCACCTCCTAGAAGAGAAGACACATCATATACGCACCATGATTATGCTTGCCCATGAAAATAAATAGAAATAGCATTACTGAATCACGATTCCATCAAAATACACATCTTTAACTTGGAAAACTGCACCTATTTCGTGAATATACAATGCTGTATGAAACAGAAATACGGGGCGGCAGCTACTGCAAATATCATAAAAATGTGAAACACGTCTTAAATAACAAAAGCAGCAGTGTCATACTCAAGTACAGGAAAAGCATAATGTCATTTCTTCACAAAGCACACAAGATTAAGCAATTAAACTTTGAATTGAAGCCTGTAAGATTGTGCAATATCAATCACTCGAAAGGTGATAAATAGACAGGGAGAAAACGGCGAGCTGGTAAGTGAAGATGTGTTCATTTTTCATTGGCAAATACATTATAATCCTAAAATTTCTAAAAGTAGAAATCTTCAGACATTAGAACTTCATCTTTCCTACTACAAAACTGAGCTCAAATGAACCAAGAGAACTGAGAAGTAACAGAACCTCGTCATAGTTCTAGTCAATAACATTAATATCATAATAATCAGAAACATATGTTCCACTTTCAATTGATTCCAACCAACACACACCAAAAAAAAATCCTTCAAAAAGGGGAAATTAAGATTACTTATGTCAGAACCCCACCTTCAGTCTTAACCTTAACCTTACAAAAAAATAAAAAAATCATCCCGGTGGGGAAAAAAACAAGCAACATTCAGACACATACATATATACAACTAGAAACGCGAATTTTGGAGACGCCATTCAAAGAAACTGAATTATTCGCCAAATATCACTCAAAGCCTAGCAATTCACCACCTAACAAACCAAGAGTAAAAATCAAATCCACAAATCGTATGTCTCCACACAACTATGCGTAAAAAGTGAAAATGTTAAAATTAAACCTCAAATCAGATTTTGGCCCAAACCTAAATGAAACTTTAACTAGTCTACAACAGCCCAAGACAAAAAAAGAAAACAAATTTCTGAAAACAATCACACTGGAGAATATACCTGGTGGTTGGGGAGGAGGGGGAAGGCGTTTGAGAAAAACGGAGGCAAAGAAGCGGTTAGCCCCATAAGAGATGAGCTTGGAGGCGGGGTCCACCACAAGCTTATTCAACCAGCTAGATTTGTTATTGCTAGTAGCGGTGGTGGTAATTCCCCGGAGAGCAGTGAGTGGGCGATCGTAGGGCGTCGTATGGTGGGCTCTGCGGAACGGCCTCTTCCGGGACTTTCCTCCCACCCCTTCTCTGCCTCCGCCTTCATAAGACGATGAGGTGGCGGCTGCGGTGGTTGGGTCTCCTCCTTCGCCCGCCGTCGCCATTTGAAAATGAAGTTTTTGTATAGTACGAAATTTAGAGAGGGAAGATGTAGAGAGTTAAAAGGTGGGAAGGCGAATATTAGGGTTTTATTATTCGGGAGGACATAGAAAGCGATGCTCGCTGATAATAATATATTTCTCGGGAGCGTGCGAGAGAGAGTGTGTGTGGGCCCCTGACTCCCTGTCAAAGAGCTCTGTGAGATGGGGGTTCGGGATGGGGTTGGTAACCCTAATTATCCCTCGACCGTCTAATAATGACACATTTTGTGGGACTGATTTCGTAGATTTATATATTTCATTCAATACATGTTAGTGCTTGTTCGATAGAGGTTGAAGTTCCGTTTGACCTACATTAGTATAGAATAAAAATAAAAAATATAATCGTTATTGGATCCCACACAAGAGATAGAAATTTAAAATTGATTGTTTGATGTGATGGATAACGATCATATTTTTCATTTTTATGGATAATTTTGGAGAAACACACAGGGGCTAAAAGTCAATTAAAATTGAAAATATAGCCGTTATTGTGTCTCACTCGTCTAATAAAAGTCAACAATAACGGCTAATTTTTCAATTTTAATCCGATTTTAATCTCTACCGAACACGCCCTTAATCTTTCATTCTTTTAAAACTCTTTTTTTATATACTTATTT
>CAIGRK010086963.1:0-10662 GCA_903798315.1 Fraxinus greggii
TGGACTTGGCTTGTAGACAAAAATATTAGCCTAACTAGAGTTTAAATAAAAGTCTTCATATTATCCTACACATATGATAAAATTTCATTTTTTTTCAAATGCAGTGATCCGATAAAATTAAAGTAGAGAGACATGTATAGAAAAGTCGAAACTATGTATGTTGGTGGGAGGGCCAATAAACAGCTCCTTCTCTTGGACAAGGCAGAGGAGCAGGTTGTGCAATGAAGGTAGGGTACTGCTGTCCTGGCATTACTACTGAGAAATCTGATGCATATGATGCTTGTACCTGCTACAAATATGTGCTTATTAGAAATTTTATAACCAATTCTTTGTTCAATGGATTTTCTAATGCATTTTCTTTTTCAATCTTTTCGCTTATAATTGTCAATCTTTTCACTTATAATTACTATAAGTGTATTTGCTTTACTCTTCTTTTCTGATTTTATTCTTCTATATAAGCACAGAAACTCATAAATTAGATTCTAAAAATCTATTTCTTACACTGGTAAAGTGTAAGATGGAAGAACAGGCCTTACACTTTGTGAACCTCCAAGTTTCTGCATTTGTGGTGATTCCAAGTGGGCAGTAGAGTCGTCTTGGGATGACGAAAAAGATGCATTTGGCCTAAATAGATGCTCAAATATGGCCATTATAAGGAACATTGATATCAATATTGCTGTAGCCACGAAGCCAAAAGAAATTGCATTCATGGATGTGCCAAAGCTGTTCCATGGACCTTCTCTGCCAACTTCTGTTTGAGATGGACTAGGATATGAACTACCATATATGTTCCATGGCTTTGGCCTTCCAGAATTAAGCTCACTCATAACTACTTTTCCTGCTTGAATATCTCAAATGAAGATCCTTTCAAACTGATTTTGAAACTGTCCCAGCAAGGAACACTCTACTGCGAGCTGAGGCCTTGCCTTTCCCGTAGGCGAGTTAAACAATTTGGGGGTTTAAGAAAAAAATCTTTACTCTTGCATTTCTACTTCAGGACTTAATGATCTTGATCTACTGAGATCCACGAGACAGGATATCAGACTATTTTCAGCATTTTTTTCCAATAACCTGAAAAGTGATGAAGATCTCTCAGATGGTCAAGATTAGGAATCAGTACAATTAATGCAAGTAGAGAAGCTATTTCAATTTCAAAAAGAAAACAGATTATTAAGAGGAAATGATCCTTGATAGTTAGTTCTACCATATAGTCTTTACTAAAATCAGATGTAATCAGCAAAAAGAGATTTTTTACGGCCATTACAAATGAGAAATGACCAAGTTGGAAGCGAATGGTATACCATATTGGCTCACACAGTAAGATCATCTATAGGACAATATTACTGTCCAAACATTCCCTATATAATGCTTCTGTTGATTAATTATTCTGAATTGATGCTAAACATAGAAACCAAATGATACAAAATGGAAAAAAAAAAAACAAGAAAATGACAGATGATTACCAGAAATAGAATTAGTACAGGACAATCTTGCAGAGGTTCTCAGAAAATCTTCATTCACATGTTGATGTTAAACCAACAAAATAACATACAACATAAAAGCATAAACCTAGGTTTTCTTGCAAACAAATTCCAAGACAGTTCCCTTATATATTTTTAGAAACAGGAGAAACCATTTTCCCAAATCTTGCTAAATAAGATTCCTGTCATATAAAGAACAAGACAGCCCTATTCCTCCAAATCTTACCTAAGATGCAGCTCAATCTAGCTATATAACTTCTTTATAGAGAATAGAAAATGTAAAGAGGAAGGTGTAGAGTATATATGATAATCTCATGTAAAGAGAAAGGTGTAGAGTAGATATGATAATCTCAGTTGAAAGACTTTATAATGTTTTGATGTGTGGTACTAATCCTGATGCCTAACTTAATGAGTACTGTACCTTGCCTGGAGAAGCAAACTTAAAAATAAATTGTAAACATGGGCCATCATGTCGGGTGAAGCAAAAGAGGGTGCTTTGAGGCTTGTTAGAAGCTTTCAATTTTGAGAAACTGGTCTGTAGGCCGAGAGGTGTAAATCAGACCGTGGATGTACGATTTGAGGCTGCTTGGGACAATCAATTTTGAAAATACAATTAGTCTAGAAGATGATTTTGAGGTGGCCCGGCTCAGTATGTGGCACGCCTAAAATTATATGGTTCGTGACCCATTGGCTCTTTCCAGGCAAGGCATAAGAACTTGGCAATTTAATTTTTTTGCCTACATTTTATTTTTCATTTTTGTTTAAGTACGTGATTTGACTGTAGAACTAGGCCGGCACACAACACAAACCATCATGAGTCAGGGCGGCCATGCATATTTTGACATCCCCTAAGTTGGCCGTAAGAATGCATCTTTGCTGTACCTAATCAGGCCAGCCTAGTTGCATTACTGAATAGATAGAATTGACAGATGTTTGGGGATGGAAACTTGTGAAATTAAACTCAGCCAAACAAATTTGATGGGATTTCAATTATTTCCTTCCTTGCTTGCTTCTCTTGTACCTTTATTTCTCGCAGTTTCAAAAAATCCGTAAATTCTTTCATCGGTGACATGAGAGTACACGTTGTTCCCTTTACGAGAGTCTATTAATCAGTGTGTTTCCAACACTTTTTAATAGCGTTAAATTTGTTCAGGAGTTGGTAAATATTTAGAAACACTGTTGAAAACTCCTAGAGCAATATAATTGACAGAGGAAATTCTCAAGATCATTACAAACGGATTCATCATTCAGGAGTTGGTAACATATCACATACTCACCCACCAGATAAAGATAGCTGTTAATAAATTGTTAAAGAAAACAAAGGCTGCAGCAAGTAACATTTAAGTTTATGATGGTGCACTATGATTGAGCAGGTGTGGAATCAAATCACATTATGCAGTAGTAGAGGATTTCAAAAAGAGAGAATAAATGTTGGATATGTTATAGATTTGCAGTATCCCAACACCCCATTATTCAAGTTAAAGTAAAAAGGACTGTGTGTAGAGATAAGAAAAGGAGGCTATGTAGATCACTGCAACACAGACGTGACTCGATATGATTAGATAATAAATAACAGATAGAAACACGATAATTGTCGTGGCTAATGTTGTTCTACTAGCGGACTTAAAGATATCGAGCTAGGCCAGCCTCAACCCAATACAATTAAGGGGGTGTGCCGGTCCCACAGCCCTGGAGCTGGGCCCTATAGTTCCATTTTCGTGTATATGAAATGGTCCTTCCAAACTTGGTGAATACTAGAAACAAACATGAGACAGCCAATGAACCTAGGAACCTTCAGAAAAATTTAAGAAAAAAATGCTGCTATATTTGTTACCCTATGAAAGGTAAGAAAAGGGAGCATCAAGGGGAGGGGGTAGGGAGGGGAACTTTTCCCTTTATCTTCAGTGTCATAGGGATCTTTTTCAATGAGACAATCACCATGTCTTTGAAAGTTTTGAATGCTTTTCAAAACCTATACCTCGTAAATCATTTTAATCATATACACCCCATGTGCACCACATGCATGTTTTGCTTTGTGATTATGAGAACAAGCAAAAAAGGGGGGAAAAAATGGTTCAAGAAAATGCCACGTTTTTATTGGTTTGTTGGGTAAGGTAAACTTAATACTAGACAAACTACCCTATCATGTTCAAATATTACGTACCAAGGCGATTCATGATGGTATTCTAATGAAATTTTCATTAGGTAAATTTGCTCAACAGAAATTTAATTACATTGATTACTTCCATTGAAAGCTATAGAAAAAGGACAAAGAAATCAATACCCCTTTTTCTTGGTTACATGATTATGGTAAATTGTAACATACTGAGCCCACAAAATTTCACTCTTGATATCTTGATTCTTGAATAAACATAACCATGTATGTCTTTTAATTTATATTGAAGTCACATCAAGAAAAGAAATTATTTTTTCATATAAGACAATTTTTTAAAAGAGAAGGGTCCCATTATAAGATAACAGTACTGAGCAAAATGTTGAAAAAGATGTTGTTTCCTTTTCTTTTTCTCTCTCTTTTCCAACTGAAAGCATCTTCATCTCCAGTAAACTTACTTTTCTAGCATGTTCATTGTTCACAGAGTCCTAAACAACTCTTCCAAATTTAGCTTTTTCTTTACACCATACCAAGTTCCTCAGCAAGGGCTAGCTTTCCATGCTACATGTTCATAACATAAAAAAGACAGATTTTACTGAAACTTATGAATTGTGCCATTTATATTAGTCACGGACGAACTTCATTATTGTTAAATCATCTCGTCTAAGAATTTAAGAATATTTACTTAAATTTTATCGTCAACACGTTGCGTCACGTGCATGCATGCCCGATTATGTTTGTTCTCATGCTCAATTTTTATAAATGAGTAGCGACTAATACCTTTGCTTGTTCTAATACCATTAGATACTTTTTTCCATATTTTCTTCCCTCGATTGAAGCCATTTAGTTTTTGAGTTTTAGTTACTTGCAACTGACGACAATTAACATGTTTTTCAGGAATTAATAGTAGGAAAAAAAAGGATTATTGGTCCTCTTGAAATCCCTATAATTAATTTGCTTTATATTATCAAGTTGGAAGCTTTCCCTTTTTCTCTTTTATACACACTCAGTCCAAGTCTTCTCATGCCTATAATCTCTCCCCATATGGGTTCCACTTATTACATATACTCTTCTACATTCCATGGATTTTATATTGTTTCGAAGACATAATTTAAATAAATAAATTTAATTATTTTCTTTTCTAATAATCTTTTTTTTTTTAATGAAATAATTTAATGTATGTATAACATGCAAAATCAATAACTTAAAGACTCATTGTAACCCATTTATTGAAAACTGTATGTGTTTTAGGCCTTTAAAAGAAAAAATTCCACCTACAAATGGTGAGACATATCATCTGTAACAATTTAAACATTTATTTGTTGAGGTAAAGCTTTGTGTCTCTCTTACTGATCTTAAAATTTCATATTAATACATCAATAAATGTCCATGCCAAGCATAACTTCCTGTTTGAAATGGAACGGATAAGATCGACACAAACTGACACTCGATCTATGAAATTGTACTACGAATTTATTTTCAGTTTTCGGCATCGGCCTTAGTTACAGTTAGTAAGCAACTTTAAAACATTATTTATCAGAGGCAACGTTGGTAGCATCAAATTGTCCAAGACTTTAACGTGTCTTTCAGCAGTAAAAATAGTACTTAATTGCAGGCCAATCAGTTTATATGGCTTAAGTGCTTTTGTGGTCCTCACAGTCACGTGGACCTATATGTGCCCATTGACATTCAAGCATGCTACAAAAATTTGCATAATCTTTTTGCTGGCAGGATGTAATGGTTATTATGTTATTTTTAAGTTTTGTTCTGAGATTAATGCCTAAAGTAAGGCATGTGGTCGCACGGCTACTATACATGACTCGCTTTACGAGGTAAACTGGACTATCAGTTACATACAATTTCAATGTTTTCTTTCTTTCTCAATATTGTGAAATGTTCTTCACGGCCTAGAATAGTACATGCCTTTGTTTGGCCCGTTTCATGACGCGCGTTGGTCTAGCGTGTCTAGAGAGGCGGGCCAACCCATGCATGTCTTCTAAACAACTTTTTTTCCTTGAAGAGATTCAAGAACCCACCAAGAATTGCAGGTCATGCAGAGCCTCTCTACAAGTTTTGGAACGACAATCCCTTTTACACCTCTAGTCCAACTTGGTAAAATTAAGGAAATATTGGATGGTAATCAAATGCAGTCACTAAAATTCGAATCTTCACTTTGAAAAGGACCAGCTCTGTATGAAAGCAAGCAGCAACCAAACTTACATATGCTTATAAGAGAAATGTAATAAGCACCAGTACTCATCCTAAACAATGTAACACATCAATTAATTTGTGAATAAGTTATGACGTTTTATAAATTAAATAATTCGCATTCCCAGCATACTTCTTACACATGCAACCGCTAATGCTTCTTAACAATTGGGGAGCAACACGGGGGGGATGACAGGTAGGTAACCCCTATGACACCGGGCAGTTATGCTTTTATCCCTCCACATCACCAATGGGATGAGGGCAAGAGCTGAGCGCGCACATGATAACCACAACTGAGTTTTTCATTACAACCCACCGGATTGAATAGATGAGATATGCTTTGTGTACAGAAAATCTTTACACCTTACTTGACAAAAACAACCCACCGGATTGAATAGATGAGATATGCTTGGTGTACAGAAAATCTTTACACCTTACTTGACAAAATGCCGCACGGTATTTTAAACTGGAGTTTTTTTTTAAAAAAAAAAACGCGTCGACAGCCAATGAGGTGCTGCCATCACTGCAACTGTACACCAAGTGGGTAAAAATCCCTCTACAAGTAGGGAAATCCTTTTTGAGTTGACGGAAATATCAAAAAGTACAAAATAAGATTGTCAATAATCCATCCAAGTGAGCAACGAAAATGATCAACACAAGCATGTATTGTCAAAATCGGTATGTTCATCATGCATATTCGGCATAGAGGTCCAAAACATTGAAAATAGAAATGATTAATACAATCCATCGCCATAATCAAATTAGGTTTCCAAAAACAAAGCATACTGCAATTAGGATACTATTCAGAAAAGAAATAAACTTGATAATATCAAGAGAAAAACCGGAAAGAACAAATCCTCTCAAATCTTGAAAGCTTGAATTTGTCCTCAATATGCTTATTTTCTTAAGCTTTAAGTCGACCAAAGAACTTGGCCTTTTCTTCTGTTGTCTGGAATCGTCCATGGCCAAATTTCGAGGACGTATCAATGAATTTGAGTTTGATCTCCTCCAATGCCAACCTTGATGTTTGGTTCAGTAACGACTGCCTCAAAGTTACAACCCGCTTCTTCGGTCCCACACAGCAGCCCTTTATCATCAGATAATCATCTTTCACAATACCATAATGAGGAAAACCACCCATCGGGGTAATATCTTTCTCAGTCCTAGTTAACAAAAAAAGACTTTCAGAAATGACGATATAGGAAATTATTAATATAATATAACAAAAATAGATTATACTGAGATCACACTCAGAAGCCTTTCAGGAAATAATAATAATAATATTAATAAGCACGCAAGCACGAATGCATGGATGAAAGAAAATTCAAAGCGTGTTAAAAATCTGAAGGAATTCTTGTAAACAAAGTTACGATGCAACAGGCTTGATGCACAGTATTTAGTGAATGATAGGAAAGAATTTTATCCAGTTTCAACAATTCAAACATTCAGCAGAACGAGGAATGTCTATTGATGAGAAAATGTCATAAGTAAAAGATTAATGACCTGTCAAACTCCGTCATAGCAGAATGAGACTCCTGAGCAGTCTTACCCAGCTTGTAAATCTTCTTGTTCATTTCTGTCCTATGATGGTAACCATTTTGCCCAGCCCTAGCAACAGTGAATGAAACCCTAGCTGGATGCCAGGCACCAATACATGCAACCTTACGAAGACCACGGTGAGTTTTGCGAGGCAGGCGGGTAACACCCCATCGGGTCACCACACCTTCATATCCCTTACCCTTGGTCACCCCAATAATGTCAATCATCTCGTCTTTCCGGAAAACAGCATCAACAGGAATCTGTTTTTCGAAAAGGCTATAAGCATAATCAACCTTCTTCGCAACGTCTCCTCCATTCACTTGAATCTCCATGAGGTGGGCTTTCTTTTGCTTAAGTCCTTTCATCTTACGAATCTGTAAACCCACAAAACATCAACAAATATTTATAGAGCTGAAGATCCAATTCCAGTAAAAGTAATAGTAGTCAGATTGCGCCAGACAAAGACAACCCCAAAGTAATAGACTAAATCGAAATGTAACAAAATAACAAAAGTCCTATTAGCAGTAATCCCATGAAGGCACAACCACTGATTACTGAGGGGAATATGCTTCAATAAAGTGCTAAGTAGGTACCTGTGTATGAGCCAAAACCCTAATGACAGAGCAGTACTTCTTCAATTTCTCCAACTGAGCAGTAATATCCTTGTTCCCTTCTTCAGTTTCAAACTTCTTTGAGTACTTCGTAAAAGCCTTCTTTTTAGACTTGCACCAGTTTTTGTAGAATCTCCTCTTGATCTCCTCACTCAGATGTTGAGCCCATACAGTATTCAGACAACGGAGACCACGTGGTGTTTTGACATACCCAACAACTCCAACAACAACCATAGGTGGCGTTTCTATAACTGTTACAGCCTCACATGTCTCCTTCTTGTGGAGCTCTAGAAAAATAACAGTTATGATTACAAAATGACTCACATGAGAACAAAATGCAAAAAACAAATGAATTACAAATATGGAAAAGAGTTGAGTAACATATGAAATAATAATACAAAAAGAGCGGTTGAGTGGCATATGCGAAAAAAAAAATTATATTGAATGTATACAAACTCATAAAAGAACTCTATAATTTTGTAACCAAATTTAATAAAGGTCCTATTTATAAATGTAAACTATCCAAATAACTACAATCATCACTTACTCCTATATTAAGCAGAGTGCAATTAGAGTACTAATTTTCACTTCTGCAGCAATCTTACTGGTGAAGTAAGAAAGAGAACTTACTTGACCCAGGTTTTTCAACTTCTCGCACAATATGAGTCATCCCAGCTTTGTATCCAAGGAAAGCTGTCAACCTGCATTGCTTTGTTGGATCATCTTTGGGAAAGGCCTTCACTGCGGAAATACAAATGCAGATATAAATCAATAAACAAAATGCTAACATTCTTTTGTAAATAAATGCCGCCAAGAGATTGTACTATGAGCAAGTTGACAATGTTAAATAAAGCGATATGGCATTGATCAACAACTCAAGAATGAATAAAGTCAAACCATCACACTACCACATAATAAATCAACCAATATCATAGACATGGCAACAAAATAAAAGCATCCATTTGATTCAGGCCTTTCCCATTAGCTCAAATCAATTGAGCATCTAAATAAATAATCCATAGGTGAAAGAGTTCCTTGAATAAAGTGCCTTCAAACAAATAACACTTACTATCACAAAACTCTTGTTATACATTATACCAGCAGAAACACATAGAAACCCAACACAACATTAACCACTAAAGTAATAAACCTATGATAGGCTGTACAAGAAAATGTTTCACTGTCAAACCAAAAGCTCGCAAAGTAAAACATCATCAATCCCTTGAACTTAGAAACTTTTTCATACAATGATTTATCGACTTTTACGAAGTTTATTGAGTTCTATATCTCAGTCAACAATAGTCAATACATGAACTTCTCAACAGTTCCAACATCTAGAAACACATTTCATTAGAAGACAACAACATTTATAGCCACCAGAGAAGGGTAAAAAAATTGCTATTAAACCATGTGCAAAGAAAAAATAAACGAATGCATTGAAGTTATGAACGAACACAAGCAAAATATGATATGAAAAGATGAGAATATAGCACAATACCTTTTCCTCTTTGACGAGATGCTCTTTTTCTAGGGAGAAATCCCAAGGAGCCATGTCTTGGGTGCTCAAACTTGCGGTGAGACATTGTTCCCTGCTTCTAATAATACTGTAAAACTTGTGGACTTTAATTAAACTCCCATTAACATGACATGCCATAGGGTAAGTACAGGTCAACACAAGAAATAGCATGCTTGTAAAGAAAACAATGTGGCAATGTTTTTCACAATAGTTTGACATGTGATTTTCCAGCACTCAATTACATATGAATCTAGAGATCAGAAACCTTACAACAAAGTTACTTTAGTATCTCCGTGAAAATGACAAACATACCCAATAGTGACTAATATAAATGAAAAAGTCGTCAAAAATTGTATGTTCAAGAAAACAAAAACACAATATTTCAGATCTGATTTTCTGAAACAGTATACGGTCATATGAAAATGATTTTGCATTTTTTTAAGACTCAAAAGCAGGTAAGGAAAACATTAAAGCAAAATCCAGCTATCGCTATGACTAGATGAACATGTTAGATTATAACCAGATCCTATCAGACAAATACAAATGCTGCTCCCAAACCAAAGGCCTATGACATTGATTTACTATGCCAATTCTCGGGCTCAGTGGTATTTCTTCCCAAACACAAAAATGGTGTTGGCAAAAGAGAGCCCTTCCGAGACTCCAGCCTTGATTTCTCAGTCGTTTTACTTTAGGGAGCGCATTCCAATCATCAAAAGGAAATGGAACAATCAAAACATGACCACCAGATCCATAACATAATCATTAACTATATAAACATCCTAATATCCCTCAGAATGCAATAGAAAATTATCCAAAATCAAATTTAACTTCGAAAAGGCTTTGACGAAGTATGAAGTGTCACTTAAAAATGCAATAATCAGAATCCAGATACAGATATTATAACTGAACCACATCAAAATGGAAGTATAAATTATAATGTTTAATCTTTCTAATTAAACAGAATTACGAGAAAATTGAATTACCTCGGAGCCGCACGGCAATAACGCTGATTAAGAAACCTAGAAATTTGAGGGATTTATAAGTGAGCACACTGATAAATTGACGGCTAGGGTTCTGATGGTGTGATTTTAGAGGCCGTAATTGGGCCTCTAATTGCTGGGCTTCTTCGTCCAAGTGTTTGAAATGGGCATTCTCAAAAGGGCAAAAAATGGGAAGAATACATAAATTAGGTTT
>CAIGRK010087046.1:0-15816 GCA_903798315.1 Fraxinus greggii
GCAGGCTGCTTACCGGATGAAATTGAACAACGAGGGAGGGTTTCGACGGACGGCGTTCAGGTTCAGTGGACGGTGCACTGCATCGGGCAGTGCAGGGTTTCGGCGGATGGATGGAGGTAATGGCGGGCGACGAAAATTGGAGGAGAAATTAGAAATCGCGAGAGCGGGGAGCGGGGAGCTGAGGGATGGTTTGGGTGGGATTGGAATTTGGTTGATTTTATGTGGGTTCAAATTGGGGTTTCCCTCTTTGGGCTTGAAATTAAATTTTTTTTTTGGGCTTGAAATAACTTTTTTTTTCAGAAGTTGGGCTTGGGCAAGGGTGGGCTACCCCTGGCTTCGCCCATGTGTGTAATGCACGGAAGTGATGTACAAAGTTTTATATGCTTATATGTGTATAGTTTATTGAGTCTGATGCACGTCTAAGATATGTTATATTTAAAATTTTAATTCACAAAGCCTTTCCATTTCCTTTATGAATCTCTCTTGATATGGGGTTAATCTTAGAACAATTCCTTGCGTGAAATTTTTGAATTGAAGTGGATTTGCTAGTGTTTCTTACGGACTACAATAGAATGTTATAGCAGTGCACAAAATTTTTTGGTTATTGAATAATAAGTCCATGATCTTTACTCATTCTTACATTTGTGCCACTAAATTTTTTTCCATCAAATTCTCGTTCTTAACTTAACAAAAATTGTTCCCAATGATAGTTTCTACCAAAAAATTTCAATATGGTATCCAACGACGAGCTGAAGAGATGCGAACTAAACTTGAAGAAAAGAGGGATGACTAATAGATAAAACTTGCCTCTTATCAACGAAAAACGACCTACTGTTGCAATGCCAAGGTCAAAAAATGTCATTCTGCATAGGTATTCCGTATTGAGAAAGGTCTTCCTCTTCATAAAGGAACCACGCATCTGCACATTAGGTCCCAACTGGGAAGGCCCTTATTGCATCATGGAAAAGTTATAACTTGGTACTTACAAAATCGAAAACCAGATGGTCGTCCATGGAATGTTGAATACCTAAGGAAATATTATCAATGAGCAAGTCCTATCTATTTAGCTAGATGATCTTTCCTAGCTCTATAAGCTTGTTATGATAAATAAAAACGTTTTCTATCACCAAATGTTCACGGTTCTTCATTAGGAAAATTTGCTGTATAAGGAAAGATGAGAGGTGCCTCAGCCAGCTGGTTCCTCAACTAGAGGCCCACGCCTCCAATCCTTTACGAATATTACACCTCATACGATTGCATCAACCACCTATGAAAAGCCCTTGACATGGATGCCCATCCCCCATGCAAAAATGTCCGCTTCGTAAGGATGCACATCGACATAGGGCCTATTTCTAGGTCCAATTCTTCTTTCCCTTTGTTGAGATGATTGTTGAGGGACGACTCCTTGATTTCCATATCTGCTTGGTGTAGGCTCTTCATAGGCTAGGGTTGATATCACATTCAGATTAGCAGAAGTTAGAGCTTGGCCCCGAAATAGAGGCGATTTGATGTCTCACTTAGGTCCTTTGCTGGTTTACCAGGTGAGGGATTAGCCCATGACCTCTTTGCCTTTGAGGGAGTGGAAGACCACTAGTTGCCTTGTTGCAGTGATCAATCATCGCTTTCCCCACAATCTCTTCCTCATCATCTCCATCAATTATTCATACGTTAAATTTTTGTTGTAAACATCCCTCCAAAATATGGTGTTCATGTTTATGCCTCTTTTTAAGGCGACGAGTGCTTTAGCTTCGGTGACTTTTTAATAATAGGTCATCTGATCAGTGAAACGATCTAAGTATCTCTTCAATGTCTTCCTGGATGTTTGCCTCATGTCATGGAGGTGCTGAACCTAATAGGTTAAATTGTTACTTTATATATCAGAGGTCAGACTTGGCGGTTGCTTGTTATGAGCATTTAATGCTCGTCAACCTATGATTGAAGACGTGACACCTATGAGAAGATCTCGACCATCAAGATGAGTCTACACTTCATCCAATGACCGTCATTCCACCTATTCTACTATAAAAACTCACATTGTGTGTCATTTGAAGGTAAATCGATTTTATACTCTCAAACTGTAACATCTCTCTCTCTCTCTCTCTCTCTCTCTCTCTCTAGTACTTTTCATATACCATGGTGCCCGTACACACCTTGACTCGTCTTTCGACCATCCTACACCAAATTCACTCATATATATCGACTGATTTGATCGTTGGAGTGTTCATGATCGTCAATTCTATCACCGAAGAAGGCTAGTGTGCAGAAATTTGTCTACGTGGATGTGAATGAAATCGAAATATATTGACCACGAAGTCCGTGCAAAAAATGAGGTCAACAAGGACTAATAACAATGACTGATATACAACATTTGTTGTAAGTTGCAACAACCGATATCACTTTTCTTTTTCTCTATCAGTTTATTGAATTTGAAGTATTTAATTAGCTAGAGCATATTGTGTAGCATTATTAACTCGTATGATGCAACAATCAATTGCTCATCTTATTTTAGTGCTTCTAGATATCTGATAGATGCATGGCTACTACTATTTCTGTGCTTGCCGATTAAATGAATGCCTTATCAATTTTTTTCTTGTATTTACCATTTTCACTTGAAAAAGCACTCTGAAGGGTAATTTTCGTGATTTTGTTTCCTCGTAAAGCAAAAGATGACTCCAAGTCTCCAATCAATAAAGTACAATTATATAGAACAAAATGGCCTACAAATAGACGAAAAAACGTTGAACCACCTCAACTTTTTACCACAATCATATCATTTTTAATGGTGGTCTAAAATTGAATGTGTTAGGTTTTAGTTGATTTTGTAATTGGCAAATTCTTTGGACAAAATGACTTAATTTGATAGGATGTAAATGTTCAAGGAGTATTGTGCAATTTGTTCAAAAGTTAGTTAGTATGTTTAGGGTTTCGAGTTTGGAACAAAGAGGAAAACGGCGCGGATTTTTGCTGGATTGTCGCCAAGGGTTGGCTCGAGCTACAAAAGCAGAAACATCGTTGCTAAACCGTCGCCCCTTCTTCGCTCGAGCGACAGGCTGTCGCGGGCCCTCGCTCGAGCGACAGTGATGTTCGAAAAATTTTTATTTCCCTATTTCAAAACTTTTTACCCGGCCTTTTCGTTTCCAGACCTACCTATAAATATCAGAACTCACTTGCATGCTTTTCTAGTATTGAATATTAAGAGAAAAGTATAGAGAATGAATCCTCCACATTACTGCTTTCAACCTTCATCTTGTGTGAGATCTTTTGAGAAAAAATCAGTTGAATAATTCAAATACCAAATCACTACTTCCTCTATATCTAGTCGGAGTTCTGAAGATCGAAGGAAGTTGACAGGAGTTCTTGTCTATGAAGAACGGGTCATTCTTCTTGATCTACGGGAGATAAATGAATTCACAAGGTTTCGAGTGCTGCAAGGTAGCAGATTCCACCGAGAGCTTTGACAACAACAACTAAGGATTGGTGTCGGAGAGCACGGGATCCACGGAGAGCTGTAAGGAGAGCAGTCGAGTGATCAGATAGTACGGGTCGTCTAGTCGGTAGACTGTAAGTTGTTAAATTCGTTTATAGTGGATTGACTAGCAAAGTACCCGAAATTTTTCCCAGTTGAGATTCTCTGTGATCATTCCGGTGTTTGATTTACTACATTACTATTTGTTGTTTATTATATAACTACGGTAATTCAATTTAGGACATATTGACTTGAATGTTTAACCATCTAGTTAAGAATTAAAAGTGACTTGTTGCTATTTAATTCGTTAGTAATTTTAAATTCCTCATATTACACCTATTCACCCCTATCTAGGTATTGTTAGGGTCAAACTACGCATTTTTCAATTGGTATCAGAGTCGAAAATCGATTTATGATCCTTAGTAAACTATTCTAGATGAGTCAGTCATTATACTTTGGATGAATGTATTTAGATTTGCTTTCAAAATNTATTTGTAACTGCGGTAATTCAACTTAGGACATATTGACTTGAATGTTTAACCATCTAGTTAAGAATTAAAAGTGACTTGTTGCTGTTTAATTCGTTAGTAATTTTAAATTCCGCATATTACACCTATTCACCCCTTTAGGTGTTGTTAGGGTCGAGCTACGCGTGTTTCAGAATGTAAATTAGTATCTTTAAAATTACTTTTGTATTCTCATTTACATCTCAATAAATTTAAATTCAAATTTTGCTCCAATGAAAATATTTAGAATTTCATATTATCATTAAAAAAAAAGAGTGTGGTTAGAAAATATAGAGTGTGTTTTTTCTCGTAAAGTTCTTTTCATCATACTAAATTAATGCAATATCGAAAGAGGACGCAGTTTCACATTGATGCGAATCTCTATAAATTTTGCTTGTGTTGAGTGATTATTTTTCTGATCACGTGTAGAATTAGAGTTTCTAATTCTTAATAGATTTTGTAGGTTATTTAAAAAGATAATTCTTTTGAAATTACGTAATTATTTGTTAATTTTCAAATATGTCATACTCGTGATGTGATAAATAAGCTCTTTTGTCTAAAAATAAATTTTAAAAAGAATCTTTCACATTAGAGGGAGGGCAAACCCAACCAAATTCTAGTGTTGTGAGTAATGAATGTTATTTAGCTTCACTAGTATTACAACACTAATTTAGGGGTCATTAAGGGGGATATAATTGGGACTTTTAAAAAGTTTTTAGGATTTAAAAAATTTATGGGTATTCAATATAAACTTTTTGAGACTCTCTAAAAGTATTTGTGTATTCAAAAAGTCCTTAAAAGTCCCGATATATGCAATTAAAACTTTTTAAAAGTCATTATGAATTTTGGTTATTCAAATTATTAATAACTTTTAAAAACTTTTATGAAAGTCCCTGTGGTACAAACTTTTAAGCAAAAATTATTAAAATAAAATCTCAAAATTTGTTTCTTATTCATTCCAAGATCTTGGAATAATAATAATAATAATAATATTTTGTTTCTTTTAATATTTCTCTTTCATTTTCTCTTCTACGGACATTAGAGTCATGATTAAAAAATTATTTTCACCGGTCATATTTGTTTCTATTTTTATCCATCTCTCTCTCTCTCTCTCTCTCTCTCTCTCCCCCTTCTATGAAAAATAAATTGTGACTAATTCATATAACTTTTTTTTTTTCTTTTTTAGTCTTTTTTTATGAAAAAGATTTTTAATTAAATTTTAAGAATTTATATTCAAAAGACTAATTTATGTATTCATTTAAATATATTAATTTCTTATTTACTCTTTAAAGATGTCATGTTGATAAAATTGAACATTAATTAATTATTTTTTTTTATTAAAAAAATAATGAAATATTTATGCCCATGTTTGGTATTGATTAAAATAAGATTTTAATCTAATTCAAAGTCAACAATTAATTTCAACAACACATTTTATGGGACCCACAAATTTTCAATTACATTTCATCGACTTTCATCAAAATCTACTAAAAATTTTATTTTAATCATCACCTAGTTCTTTATTACTTGGGAAGGGGAAATGAGACGTGGGAACCATCAATTCGTATGTGAGAATTTCACAGTGTTACACTAGACCCACATGAATTATATTTTAAATGGAAGTTTTCAAAAATTTGAATTCTCCAATTATATAGAAGTTTTAAAATGAAAGTCTAGAGATCCATTAATTCCATTGAAATCTGTAAAAGCCTATAAAATCCACAAAAATCATCACTTAAAAAAAATCTATAAAAAATTTCTAAAATCTTAATTGAATACACCCTTGAAGTGTTATTAAATAAAATGTACAATTAAATGAATAACATAATTTCATTTTTAACTGAATTATCACATAACACAACATAAACGAGTGCTCTAACACCACTCTTATAGTCTTATTAGATATCATTATTCTAGTTTTATCACTTCCATTAAAGGCTCTATTCTTAAAAGCAGCAAAACGTGTACATAACAGGTAATCTACATACCTTAATTAATCTCTTAAATTAATTAATTTAATCAATCTAAATCATACAAGACTGGAATAGTGGAATTCCTACCTACCTTCGTTTAACACAAACATATAATTCCTAACTAACACTTGATGCTAGCTGTCGATTCTTGTGCTTCTACAAACTTCCATAAACTTTAGCACACGCTTACCACTTCCCCTTTTTGTATTTTCATATTCCCTCGATCCCAAAAAATAAATTTATTTTTATTTTCACATAAATTTTAAAAAATGTCATTAATATCAGGGTGATTATATTGCACCATAATTTTTATTTGGTATACCACATTTTAATTGCAATTTTACTCTTCAATCTTTACTCATTATATTGATTAGTTTCTTAACTTTTTTCTTCGAATTCTTATCTTCAACATTTCATTAATTTGTACATTTTATAGCAAAATATTTTATTTTCACACTTTGAAATGAGGGAAAAATATTTTTTTGTACTTTTATTTTTTTTAATTTTTAAATATGATGAAAAAATAAGTTGTTTTATGCCATTTCAATGAAGTTTTGAATACAAAACTGTTTGCCAAATGCAAAATGTATTAACTCATGAAAAGTTTGAGGATAAGAATGATAAAAAAATTGTTAAAAAAATTGTTAGGAATATAAGTGCTATAATGAACAAAGATCAAGTGTTTATATTCAAAAGTATGAGATAAATATGTTATATTTATTTGTTTGCATGTTGACGATGGTTGATTTTGAGTAATCACGTAGATGAAATAAAAGAAATGAAAATATTTCTATCTTTCACATTCAAAATGAAGAATCTTAGACAAGTGGATACCATATCGAATATCAAAGTTACTAAAAATAGTGGGGGTTACTATTTAAGTCAATCACATTATGTCGGGAATATGAAAAATAAGTTCAAACATTTGAACAAAAAAGAGTATAGTGTCCTTCTTGATCCAAATTCTAAACTTATAAAGAATGATGGAAGAGTTATTGTTTAATTGGAATATGCAAGTGTTATAAGGAGTTTTATGTATATAGTTCAATGCACCAGACCAGAGATAGCATTTGCAATTAGTAAACTTAGTAGGTTTATTAGACATTCGAGCAAGGATCATTAGAAGGCCATTGAGAGAATTCTTGGTTACTTAAAGTAAATAAAAACTTAGGGATTCATATTCCAAATTCTCAGCTATATTAGAACGATTTATTGATGCTAGTTGGATACCTAACACTAGTAAGAGTAAATCTACTTCGAGTTTGGTGTTTACTTTTGGAGGAGGTGCCGTTTATTGGAAATCTTAGAAACAACCATGCATAACACATTCAACTATGGAATCTAAATTCATGGTATTATTGAATACCGGGAAAGAAGTTGAGTGGGTTAAGGATCTATTATAGAGATACATTTGGGACTGAAAAATATATCTTCGACATCTATCATGTGTGATAGTCAAGCCATATTAACAAAAGCATACAATGAGATATACAACGAAAATCTAAACATATGAGTTTAAGACATGAATACGCAAATAAATTAATCAATAGTGGAATAATTTTTCTAAATTATATTAAATCAATTGAGAACTTAACGGATCATTTAAGTAAACCTCTTAATAGTGATTTAATTATATCTACATAGCGTAGGATGGGATTGGAATTCTTAAACTAAATGATCCATCAATGACGACAACCCTAATTGTCATTACTACAACAGTAATCCACGGTTCAAAGGGTAACAAAAAGTTATTAGATAAGTGAATAGTTTCAGCATTATAATCTCTGCAAGAACCATATCCTAATTATGTAATGATAGTTGTTACTTAAAGGAGGGTTAAGCTTTAAAGCTCTTAATGAAGTCCAGTACTAAGTACTAGTATATTTAAAAATAATAAAGAAATTGGAAGAATTTCTCCAAGATGAACTTCGAGGTGGTGCCGACTCAATAAAAAGTTAGTTTCTCTCTTAAAAGTTTAACGAATATGATGAGCGCAATGTCATTTTAGCTCTAAGAGAATTGAGGAACTTGTGAGCACATGACATTTATGTGTGTGTTTTCATCGGTATTATCACAAGAAATAGCTAGTCCAAACAAAACAATTGTAATACGAAGAGAAGAAAGTGAATGAGAGGAAATAATCGAAGAAAGTGAACGAGTTGCCTTCTTCAACCCTACAAGACGGGGTCGTTTTGTAAAGAACCGGTGTTGTTTTGTTTTGTGAAGACGAAAACTACGCCGTTTTCTTCCTTAGCAGAGACGGTATAGTGGGGAATTTAAGAACAGAATTAAAAGAAAAGGCCAAAAAATGGAAATATATTGGATCACTGTTGCATGAATAGTGGACTTCAAAATATTCTAATTTTATCACTTCCATTAAAGGCTCCACTCTTAAAAGCAGCAAAACTTGTGCATAACAGGTAATCTACATCCCTTAATTAATCAATCTAAATCATACAAGACTGGAATAGTGGAATTCCAACCTTCGTTAACACAAACATATAATTCTTATTTTCAACCTATCATTAATTAGAACGTTTTATTGCAAAATATTTTATTTTCATACTTTAAAATGAGTGACATATTTTTCCCACTTTCTATTTTTCTATTTTTTAAATATGATGAAAATAAGTTATTTTACGTCATTTCAACGAATTTTTGAATATAAATCCATTTGTCAATACAAAATGTGTTAATTAATGAAAAGTTAGAGGATAAGAATGACAAAAAAAAATTGTTAAGAACATAAATATTATAATGAGTAAAGATTAATAATAGATGCAATTAAAATGTCGTGCAAGAAACAAAAAGTATTATATGAATATAACTACCCTTAATATAATTAAAAATATAATTTTTTCTAATATACCTCTACATTGAATAATGATTTAAATAAAATTAATTTATATTTATCGATAACAAGATACATTATTTATGGACACATTATAATTAAAAAATTTAAAAACAATAATAAAAAAAATGATCTATAAATTAAAATAGACGAAAACAAAAATCAAGTGTACCTTCATGGAATGAAAGAAATATCTTTTTGTATACCTGTCCATCTAATCTACAATTTTGCCATATTTTTTTACCAATCACCTTATTTAATAGTTTAAATTATTATAATATATTTTATTAGGCGGATTAGACATGATCTATATACAATATAATAATGCAAACCCAGTATACACTTTTCTACGAAAGTCTGGTTAAGAAACGTTACTTCCATGTAAGTTGAAATCATCAGTCTTATAAAAATATCGAATCTGCGCTGACAAAAACAAGTCTTGAATGCCCTTAAAGCAGAACCAAATAAAGCATAATACGAAACTGCAGAGGGAGTTCACTCTAATATTAGAATCTAGTCGTGTATCTAAATCCAAGCTTGTGATATCTAAATTTTGACAAGAAAAAATAGTGAATTGACAGTACTTGCAGCTACTAATACAAAAAACGGCAATTACAATTTGACTACCAAACAAGTAACTTCTGTTAGTTTGGAAGATGGACACTTACACAAAATATGATGGAAAATTGAAGTTTAGCGTAAAAAATTGATCAAATTTGACTAGTTTTTATAGCACGAATCCCAAAAATCTTTCCCATGGCCTACTTGTTTGTCCAGCAGCCTCCTCGCCTCCCTCTCCTTCCTCTGTGTGTCCAGCTGCCTCCTTGCCTCCCTCTCCTTCCTCTGTGTGTCCAGCTGCTTCCTCCTTGCCTCCCTCTCCTTCCTCTGCTCAGCCTCCTCTCCACCTCCACCATCCTTGATTTGGAGATTCTTCTCCATCCTTCCCTTCTCAACTCCATCTTCCTCTCCACCTCCTCCTGCTTCCTCAACACAGCCTCCAGATTCATTTCCTCATTGACCGATGCTTCAGTACTCATTGATGCAATCTTCTCCACCAACGTTTCATATTGTCCATCCAAATCTGCAGCCTCCCACCTTCTACCCTCATAGTCAAGGGCATGCAAGTACATGACTAAATTCTCGGTTGATGTGCGCGATTCAGTGCCTGTCTTTTCAATCCTATCCTCAAATATTATAAGCTCGTCCACGGTAAACTCCATCTCCCTCATTACGTCAATCATTAAAATGTGAAATAGCTGCATGACAATAGAAGGTTTTTCACCCAACAGACGACTATCCTCCAAAAACACACCCACCATCAGATAAATTCTCAACTTCTGCAAGACACTTCTTGTCTTGTCTTTTTCAAATACTGAAATCACATGGCTAAAATGTCTAGCAACACCTCCGAGGCCAAGTTCTTCAATATAGCAGATCATTATTTTCTCAATCTCGATAACACTGTTAAAAATTTAAAAAAAAATCATTTATTATTTGAATAATAGCATATATAAATTTATCGAAACCAATACCTAGTTGCATAGCATCCCTTTGAAAGGATTTGAGAAGCTCTTCTAACGTTTTTCACAGGTTCGATCTCAACCATATATTTCTTGTTTATTAACCGAAGCTCCCTCGAGAGCTTGCGTCGAGACGGCATATTTCCAAGAATTTCTACACGTACATGAAATGAATCATCAAATCAAAGTCTATATCGGGTGTGAATGTATAAAGTAACGTTAATGCAATTAAATCCTTGACATAACTCTTTCCTTGTGGGGCCAAATAATCATCTTATGCATTAACTTTACTTGATGAGATGTCATCATAAAAGTAAAACCAAATATGTTTGGCTAATCTTAAGTTATAATAATTCGTTGAAACCTTAAATGACATCTCTAATTATAAGATCTCCAAGTAACGTTTTCTATGTTAAGCACGTAGCATTCAGAACAAAAAAAATTAGAATGCAATTCATATATGGTCTCCAATTTAAAGTACAGTATAGAAGTCTATACCAAATAATTCATCGACAAAGGGATGTCTAGATTTTCAAACTCTCTCACAAATTGAATTGAATAAAAGAAGGGTATTTTCCATTTGGAGCCCCTTTAAGGATGTTAATTACCACTAAACACTATAATCAATTTGGTCACTATGAAACCGAAGGCACTTAATCCATTAAGTCATGATTCTAGTGATGCATGCAGCAAATAAATTCACTTATGGCATAAACTTTTATTCACAGCACCAGTATATACAAAAAAAATATTTATATCAACAGATTCTTTATGCATGTCAACAGAAAATATATTCGAAAATCTCAAGTGCCTTTTGTACACATTAGAACAGAAGCAATCCTTTACGACAAAGAATTAAAAGAAACATCCAAGATCACAGCATCGAGGAAAGAAACGATGAAAATGTAAAAAGCAAGAAGAAAAGTTTACCTGTGGCGTGAAAAACCCTTTAATCGTCAATGTGGTGTCTATAATCTCCAGACTGTTGGAGAAACCCTGCGGAAACGAATTAAAAGAAACATCCAAGATCTCAGCATCAAGAAAAGAACCGATGAAAGTGTAAAGAGCAAGAAGATAAGTTTACCCGTGGCGTGAAAAACCCCTTAATCGTCAATGTTTGGAGGAACCCTGCGGAAACGAATTAAAAGATACATCCAAGATCTCAGCATCGAGAAAAGAAATCAAGAAAATGTAAAAGGCAAGAAGAAAAGTTTACCTAGGGTGCGAATATGTCTAAAATCGCCGGTCTGTTGGAGAAACCAGGCGGAAACGAATTAAAAGAAAAATCGAGAAAAGAAATCAAGAAAATGTAAAAGGCAAGAAGAAAAGTCTACCTAGGGTGCGAATATGTCTAAAATCGCCGGTCTGTTGGAGAAACCAGGCGGAAACGAATTAAAAGAAACATCGAGAAAAGAAATCAAGAAAATGTAAAAGGCAAGAAGAAAAGTTTACCTAGGGTGCGAATATGTCTAAAACCACCGGACTGTCAGAGAAACCCTGCGGAAACGAATTAAAAGAAACATCCAAGATCTCAGTATCGAGACATGAAATGAAGAAGATGTAAAAAGCAAGAAGAAAAGTATTCCTAGGGTGTGATTTCTAAAATCGCCTGACTGTTGGAGAAACCCTGCGGAAACTAAATCGAAACACTTCAAATCAAAAAGGAAGATTTCTATTTCATAACAATGGCGCTTTCTAATTTCAGCACATTTCAGAAGATGACGTGAACGACTGGAGTAAGTGAAGGGCAGAGCGTACATACAAACCGAGTCAAGAGTCTGCAGAGATATATTCTTATTTTTCTGCGATTTTAACACCTTTTTATTTGTTTTGTGCACGACCCCACTTTTCTTGTTCTCGAAGATTCGGCTGTATTTATTTTTACCCGTAATTTCTCTTTTATAAGTTGAAACAATTTTCGCCCGCCCAATTTTTTCAAGAAATATTATTTTGAATAGTAAATTTTTGAAGAATATTTAATTGAAAAATATAAAAAAAATTTGAATTTACGACTTGAATATTTTATTGTGTGAATGAGTGATTGAAAATGAGTATGTACAGAAGAGATTCTTAAAATAATAGAAGGATCATGTGAACAATTTTCACAATTTATGAGCTGGTTCAACTATTCTTAAATCATTTTTCTCATAAAAAAATAAAAAAATGTACTGATGAAAGCTCGTAAAAAATTTCAAATGTACGGATTATTGAAGAGGAAAATGTCCCTATAATCATTGAATTTATGTATGTCTTTGATCGTTCATTGAAGTTTAAGATGTGAGTTTTGGTCATTAAATTTATTTAAACGTTGAACGTAAGTAATTGACATGATATCTGTTTCAAACTTCTAACAGAATTGATGACATGTCTGATGGAATACAAAAGTGGCGCCTAAACGCCGTTACCCGGCCAATAACAATACACCAAATTGTCTCATAAGAAAGCGTCTTTCATTGCTCATTATACTTTGAAAGTCGTCTTCGATTGTTCATTACACTTTGAAAGATAAGTTTTTTAAATTAGTGGCTGTGAGTGTTTTTTAAAGTATCGATTTTGAACATTTATAAACGGATCGATTATGAGTGATCTTAAGACCAATTTTCAACACAATCAACCCATGTTTGGGAGTTTATTATTTATCGGTTCTGAAAGATTTCTGAAAAGATAAAGTTATGTATATGTCCTCTATTAAATTTTCAGTTTATAGTTTCTTGTATGAAATTTTTTACTTATAAATTATATTTTACTTATATGTGATTTTTTACACACAAGTGAATATTTAACTTAAAAAGTTAAATATTTACTTTAAATTTTACATTTTATTTTTAGTTCTAAATAAACTTTATAATTATAAGTTAATTTTGTACTTTTAAATAATTTTTATACAAGTGAATTTTTTAATTGTAAGTAACTTTTTTATATTTTATAAGTGATATTTTGTCTTATTAGTAATATTTCTACACGAAAAATAATTTTTTATCCTATAAGTAATATTTTACTTATAAATAATTTTTTAATTATAATATAAATTTTTTAATTATAATATAATTTTTTTGCTTGTAAATATTTTTTTAAGTTAGTATTTAGTATTAAACAAAATATATTGTTTTGAAATAATTATTTTATAAAAAGGTAAAATTGGAAGAAAATTTGAAAAATGGCGGCAAATCGTCGATTTGATGGGTTGAAAGAATCGATCAAAATTACTTTAGTTTATCTCATAAAAAATGTATCGAAGAAAGCATGAAAAAAATAATTCAAATGTATGGATTAGTGAAGTGGAAATTTCTAAAGAAGAAACCCATATTTTTTATTTTTTCTTATTGGTGTTAGCAACGTCAAAAGACTTGGCAACATAAATGATGAGGATCAAATGAGTGATAAAAGACTATAAAATCTTTGAGTGATAATGTTGTAAATCCACGCATAATTTCAAAATAATTTGAGACAGTTTGAGTAATCAAGAGAACTTGAGATCAACAAATTCAAATAAAAGGATAGTCCAACAAAAGAAGAAGAACTCGCATGAATTAACAACAAAATATTGAATAATAATGTATTAAATCAAATTCAAGTTTAGGTGTTGAGCTGAACCAGATGAAGAATCACTCATTATGTATAAACCAACAATTCTTTTATCCTTGCTGATCATCTTTTGGTTGTGCATATCCTGGATACGAGTTAGTGAAAATCCGACATCAATGCAAGAATCCCTTGTTTAGGAACTAACTAACATCGAGTTGAATTAAATTGTGCACATCTTCAAGTGTTATGGCCAAATTTCACATTCCCAGTGAGCTTTACGAGAATTCTCCCATAATTTGGCAACATAACATAAGCATTCTTAAATAGTTTCATAGTATGAAAGGCTGATTGGTTGAAGCAGATATGACTTGTTGCTCTTAAATCCACCACCCAATGTCTAGGTGAATTAAGCCATGGATTAAGATAAATAGAGAAGCATGTACCTGACACATAATTGGAGTGTTCATCAATTCCTGTGTCAATCTTTGCAGAAGCCACATGATTGATCAACATTCTCAACAATTGCTGGTATTGAACAAGGTTCAAAGCTCGGTTAAAGTTTCCTGCATTACCCTGTGCTTGCTCTGAAATAGACTGAGAAACAACCTGATTTAGCAACAACATAATTCGATTGATTATTAGCAGCACATGGTTGATTAGTAGAAACAGATTTTTGCTTTGTCCTATAACCAGGAGGATAACCATGCAATTTATAACACTTATCCACCAAATGACCTGCCTGTCCACAGTAAGTACACATAGGTCTTTCATTCCTTTGAAACTTATCATACAACTGTCCTGTGTTGGCTTTCTTAGAATCAATTTTAGCATAAAATGCCAGAGAGTCTCCAGTTCTTAGAAGTACTGGTATTGATATTAACATTCCTTTGATGTTCTTCTTGAGAAACGAGGAAGAATACCTTGTTGATGGGGGATATGGGATCCATGAATAACAATTGACCTCGACTTGAGCAAAGGTATCACTTAGCCCCATTTAAAACGACATAACATATTCCGTCTGGTAGCGTTCTACAGGCTTTTTAGTGCCACCACAAATCAATAGTTTCTGATTTGCTCCCAAATTGTTTTCAATTTGGTGAAATAGACACTAACAAATGATCGTGTTCATCAACTCACGCTTTAATTGGAATATGGGAGGTCCATTCCTCTGCTGCAAATCAATCTATATATCATGTGCAGATTCACAATAAATGACACTAGCAGAAATTTCCTTAGAGACTGAGTTGAGTATCCATGAAATGACTACGTTGTTGTTGCGGATCTAATTGTTAAGTAGATCATCATTGTCTTCAGGTCGGATAATGATCCATCAATGAAACTGAGCTTGTTCTTCATCGATAGAGCGATCAACATAGCTCAATTCCATGAAGCATAATTGTCACCAGTTAAAGGCTGAGACACAAGCACAAGCCCTGGGTTATTCGAATGATGAATGTAGTAGGGACTAGATTAATCATCAATGGCGAAATAGCTCACTGATGAAGGGTAGTTATTCTGATTTAGTGCATCCGTTGCTGATGCCATAACGAATCAGATGAGGTTTTTGACAAAAAAATGGGGCTCAAATAGGCTCGTGAGTATTTTAGCCAATGTGATTTCGAATGTCGTTGAGCTCGTGATTTGACTTTTTTTTTTTGTTAAAATGGATGAATTAAAAAGAGGGGAGGAAATTGAGGAAGAAAAGGGTACACAAGAATTGACAGAGATGTATCTACTTTCAAGAAGCTGTAAATTATCAAGCTGTTATATAATGGGCCACTTTTCAGTCTGCGTTTACGCAATGTTTTAATACCTCATGATTCTTGTTGAATTTCATGTCCATTCATCCTAGTGAGGAGGCAGAGAGGGGCCGGGAGGGATGACCTTCCCGGTTATTTTTAGAAATTTTCTAGATTTTTTAATATAATTTGTTTAAAATACCTAGGTAATTATATTATCCTACATAAATAAAAGA
>CAIGRK010087057.1:0-10697 GCA_903798315.1 Fraxinus greggii
TTATATGCACATGTTTGAGAGTCCCTGTGTGTAAGTGCACGTTTATAAGTTGTTTATGATCAATAAGTGGGTTCATTTGTGGAAACTAACCTGCTACCTATGCTTTTGGAATATCCTTGTATGCAAGCTAATAAGATTTAGTAGATTTTGACCTTCTGATTGAATGTGATCCAGTCAATTAATCGTGTAACTTGAGAGAAGGGAAAATGTGATTAGTGATTTGATAGCACGATTTAAGTACTTCAAGAGGTAGAGAGAGCACATGGCATGAGTAAGAGTTTAATGTCTATCATTTTTGGGTTTCCGAATTATGTAGATTATACTTGGTGTGAGCTTGATACCGTGTCTACCTTTCAACAGATGTCTCCTGCTGAAGGAGCTCCAGAAGAGTTTGATCAGACGATATTTCCAGTATTAAAGGACCGGACCGTGGGGCCAGCTGAGAGACTCGCCCTTAATCTGGTTAGAGACCAGCAAAGGTAGCACGATAGATTTCTTATTAGTAATTGCTTGATATAATTTATTTAATAATAACCCAATCATTCTTACTCCAAATGTTTAAGTGTAAATAGTTACTGGCATGACTGTTATTATCGCCGGTTCTGTCTCTTTCATTTCATTTGTCTCTGTTATGTTGGTTCAACGGTTCTTTATAGGCATTTTGATACCATTTTGCTACCTTTGCAGGAGGAGGAGTTATACCGACACTGCCAACTTCACTTTGCGTTGCGGTACCTGCCAAATTGGAGTTATTGGACAGAAGGTTTTAAGCTCTTCATCTTTTCCTTTTCCTAAAAAGTTCACTTTTTAATTTTATAATAAATAAATTTCTTTATTGGCTAAAGTTGATGATAAGTTACTTATTCGGGTTAGTTTGACGATTGAGCAACTTTTTTACTTAAGAAAAAAGTAACATATGTAAAGCATAGCCAAACATACTCTCAATCCCGGCCTTGAAATTTTCAAGTTTTTACAATTCTTGTCGTGTTTAACTTTGCAGGAAGCAGTGGAGCATGCACAAGCAACAGGTCATGTGAACTTCCAGGAATATAAATGATAAACTGAATAAACAGAGTATAGAATAAAACTAAACTAGAGTGAAATTTTATTCTTCTGTTGCCAGAAACTTGCTTTTACTAATGTTCTTTAAGTTATGAAACATTGTTGTGATTTGTGGAACCTTCAGACTCGGTCGCCTTTTTTGGTTCCTTTGTGTTTGCTGTAACATCGAATAATTTGAATTTAAAAAGGATACATACATACATACATTTGAAATATAACCCCGGTGGACGAACAGACGAGTCTTTCCAGATAAACGGATATGGGCTTTATTATCAAAAAGAGGATATGAAATTACCTTTCAGTAGAAACCCCATGACGTGATCAAAAGGGTTCTTTAAAAATCTGCGAATCAACGTCGAATTCTCAATCCTTAGAAACCATGAATCTTAATCTGATCCTTCTTCACAATGTTGGCATTGATGAGGAACTGAGAAACATTCTTACGCTGATCGCCTTGGAGTTGAATCACCTTACCGAGCTCTTTGTCCTGAACAACATTACCGTTGCAACAGAACTCCTTTTTGAGGTCTTTAAGGATCTTATCGTAGCTGAATTCCTTTCTCAGTCCCTGAACAGTCGTTAGGCTTTTCTTTCCATTCCTTTGTTGTATGCGAATATGCACGTACTCCTTGGCTCCAGGCGCGCCTGGGTCCTTGGCCTCGGAAAATGGATCAAAAGCAGTTGGAATCTGTGAGTCGATGTCAACCATGTAGAACTTTGTAAGATCAAGATCCAAGTGTGTTCAACGACGAGATAGCTGCGAATGTTACATACAAATGATTATTTGGGTCGGCTACGTTAATCATTTCTATCTAAACAAGTCAATCGAAAAAGAATCAGACAGTAGACACTGCGTGCACGTTTAGTACATAGTATTACACATAACTAACAAGATTTTCAACTTTTTTTCTCATCGTCAATATGTACCAACATGCCAAGAGAAACAGGGAAAAGGACCAAATAACCTTAGTTTCTCCAACTCCACACCCCAACCCCAAATTAAGAATTTCACATTCAACATGATGCTGAAAAATTCAAGAAAACTGAAACACAGAGAGAAAGAATGCAAGAACCAAGAAACATACAGAAATTTGCAAAAATTTCTGTGAATTTGGATCACAGAAAAACTAGAATGTGAGAAAGCGTACCTCAAAACTCGATAGGTATTATGAATTGCCGGGTTGGGGGTGGTATGGTTTTATAGACAGAGGGGAAGGCAGTGGTTTGTCTTTTCATTTGGATCACTCAAATAGACATACCACGATTAAGCTAATATTCTAACCATGGTTAATTTTTAGGCTTCAGGTGAAAATGAACGGCTGGGATTCTTTTGATGGACCCATCTGTGGTGAAAAGAGGCGTAGATTCAACGCATAAAGACTGGCTTTTGACACGGACGGATACATTTCGGGGTGGAGGTAGACAGTGGGCCCCGCTATCTGAATAATAATCGGATTGGATAAAACTTGCGTGTTTTGCGCTGACACCGGATAAGTGAATGTTCATCGAAGTTGCTCTTCACACGTTTTTTTCTATTATTTATTATTAATGTCAACATTTTGGAGAAATTTAAAAAAGTAAAATACCATCTCTCATTTTTTTGTTGGGTGACGTGGCTAATAGATTTCGAATCTTTTCACATTCATGAAAGCTTTTTGTTTTGCACAATAGAACATATCACAAATCATAAGTAGCCTTCTTTGAAGTGAGGAAGACTGCATGCTGTCCGACGATAAAGTGAGTCAACGTATAGCTAAAGGGGTGTGGACGTGCTAGAGTCACGAGCAATAAGTATAAAGAGGTCGAATTCGGGAGGGTATGAAGATATTGAGAGCAAACTAATACTTTGAAGAGTCAAAAGTTACATTTTCTTCTAATGACACAATGTGTGAGCTTTTATAGTAGTATAAGAAAAATGATAATTGTTGGATGAAGTATTACTCCATTAGTCCTAGATTGATGGGGCTTTAATGCTTCGACAAACAGCTACTTTAAAACCTAGTCTGGCCTTTGAAATATAGGCTAACAATTTGAAATTCAAAAGCTATATAGATGTTCACATCAATTAATCTTGTATGAAAGATATCTTTGAACGAAGTGATATGAAGATGCTTTCCATCAAATAGGAGGCTAATTGCCTCAGACTTCTTCATGATGTAAACGCAGCACCTCACCTCAATCTTGAATGGTCGATCACTCAAGGTATCTTGGATGAAATGATGCATTACCTCGACTATGGTTCCACATTGATCAGGTGGATGGTGATGTGAAGTGTTGATCTAATTGCCTTACTAATTGACTGTCACATGGGGGAGACTTGGAGCCTCGTTACAAGAGGCGTAACATTAATCGTGCTTAGAAATATAAACTACTTATTTTTATTCATCCAGCTTTATTTTCAAGCTTATTTCAATGACGGTTTGAATTATTTGATTCTTTCATGTAATATCAATATTGTCCCCTCTATTCACATCTTAACGAGTTTAATAGAAAGATGAAGAAGTGCGCCCATCCCTCAAAGACAGGATTGAGAAGTGCCCAACTTCATTTTTATCCATAAATTTTGTGAGACCCACATCTTCTATCTTTACATTTTGTAAATTCACATCTTGTAATCTACAATTTTTTTTTTATCAAACGTGTGCTAAGGTGAAGTCAGATTTGTATGGAGCCACCCTTCAGTTCCTTTGATTTTCATTCTTGCAAGCGTACTCCCTAAGCTAGGTACTTAACGTGTTAGCTACAATACTGCACAAGTCATTATGCACAGTGCTTAGCATCCACATCCTTTACAACTAAGATTGCTTGTGTATCTAATCCCATTCGCTCCGCTAGCTTTCATCTCTTGTTGATCCAACAGAGTGCTTTTGCCGTTGAATTCATTTGTGGGTCTTGTACACACGACTAATACATGCACGGAGGTAAAAGGATTCATAGCACCAAAATGGCACAATATCACCAATACAATAGAATGTTTTGCCACATCAAACAGAATTGGAATAAAATGGTTTAGGTACTTTGATCATCAGGCAAACGTTTCAGATCCATCTCTACTTGGTGAATAGTCCATTGCATATTTTCCAATTTCTGCACAGAGATTTCCACTTTCTTAGAGTCAAGTGTCAACCCTAACATCTAAACATTAACCATCAAACTGAATATAATTTTACCTTCACTATGTCATGATATTGCCTGGCAATGTTGTCAAAGTGAGGATCAACACCTTGATACTCACGAAGCCGTGTAACCTGGCAAAAAAATCAAGACGTGTCAATTTACATGTCTAGCTCATATTTGGTACACATTAAAATTTTCATTTTCATTCTTCTACTCATTTTCAACCACACATTTTTCAATAAAATAATATTTTTCATCACATAAATAATTTTTCCTTCTTTTTCAACCACACATTCTCCATCAATCTACTATTCTAGAATACATTTTGCCAAAATAATGTGGTTCAAACACACCCCTTATCACCAAAATCTGTAATGATAATACCAAGAATCACTGAAGCGAGTCATATGAAGCTTCTCAAGTCCAGATAATCTACATCGTAAGGTTGCCAGGCGCAAGAAGAAAGCTCCCTCGTNCTCATGCTCATTTTTCTACTCGTTTTCAACCACACATTTTTCAATAAAATAATATTTTTCATCACATCAATAACTTTTCCTTCTTTTTCAACCACACATTCTCCATCAATCTACTATTCTAGAATACATTTTGCCAAAATAATGTGGTTCAAACACACCCCTTATCACCAAAATCTGTAATGATAATACCAAGAATCACTGAAGCGAGTCATATGAAGCTTCTCAAGTCCAGATAATCTACATCGTAAGGTTGCCAGGCGCAAGAAGAAAGCTCCCTCGTAATATAGTCAAGTTCCACAACTTTCCCATTGTTACACCAACCAACTATATTAATTAGAGTGAAGAACCAAAAGAGTAAATAGCTGAATTCTAAGATATCGTTACCATTGATGAATCGGTTCGTAAACAGTATCTTAAAACAGTAATCAGAGATAAAGGCACATACTTTAAGCAAACTAGTGGACAAACAACAAAATTAAATAAGCATACCGCTTTATTATATGCAAGTGAAGCTTCCTCTGTAGATTCAACCAAATATTTCCTGGGACAAAGGTAGATTAGTTAATTATTTGTTACAGAAAAGCAATCTAAATGTGGATATAAGAGGTGATATTCTTTTACCTTATTTTGTGGAGTGCAGGAATGGTTTCTGGAGTATAGGTTTCAAGCAGGAGAATATGTTCTAGAACCCTTAAAGGAGAAATCCGAAGTTATTATAAATTATAGCAAGGGTTTTAATAAACCAAACGTTCACTGAGGAACAAACATAATCGAATTCCCAATGTCAACTATAAGATATAAAAATGGAAAACAGAAACCGGCAGTGGGGAAGACAGACCCCAATTTAGCACTCATAGTTTCACATCTTTTGCACAGCCAAGTCTTTTGCAGTTCATCCTATTACAAAAATAAGCAGATGTCAAAGAAATAAATTTTTGAAAAGGCAAAGAACAGCATGCAATTATCTGATACTGCTTCAATCAATTGTAAACTAAATTTTTTAGTACAGCTACACGGAAACAGTTCACTACGAGGGCTAAAGACAACCAGGGGTATGAGGCTTACATATTTATGTTGGTGTTGCAGTTTTATATCCTTGACAAGTTTAATAAGCACCCCAAGAATCTGCTCTAGAACCTTGGGCAGACAAAGGTTAAAAGGTCACATACAATCACAAGTATAGATGTTAGCACAACATAATGGGAGTTTATTACATAATTGTATTGTGAATGAGAAGAATTATCCAGAGAAAAAGTGAAAGGATACTGCATCATCAAGAGATTCTATGGAATTCTTGCTTACATTGTAATACTCTGCAAATTTTCTATCAGAAGAATATAGATCCTCCCTCCATTCCGCTTCTTCTCTCTCAAGTACCTCAATAATCAATTTTACCCTGTTTATGTAACAAATTAGAACGGCCAAACTGAACTATAAACTAGTTGAAAAGAATTTCCTCTGTACGACATTCACAATAAAATTATTAGATATTAATGCGTAAGAAGATGATGGATGAACGGACGAATGTCAAGCTTAGTAGCTGTACTATAAATTAGGGAATGGTGATTAATATTAGGGTGAATTCAAGGTTTCCATTTCATGCCAGGGAGGTCTAATATCTAAGTCAAAGACCTACTCTGAAAATTGATGCAAAGGTATGGAAAAACAAGCAAGGTTTGCAAATGGTTCTTGCTGATTTAAAATAGCACGTGACACGGTTTCTAAGGTAATGCTATGGACATATGGTAAATGTCAAAGAAAACAGAAACTTCTGTCAAATATATCAATATCATTAGGGATCAAGCAAAAGTAGTAGTAGGTAACTTTCTATTACAATAGGCTTGTACTGCTCCCATCTTAATTCCTTATTCTTTTGCTTANGGTCTAATATCTAAGTCAAAGACCTACTCTGAAAATTGATGCAAAGGTATGGAAAAACAAGCAAGGTTTGCAAATGGTTCTTGCTGATTTAAAATAGCACGTGACACGGTTTCTAAGGTAATGCTATGGACATATGGTAAATGTCAAAGAAAACAGAAACTTCTGTCAAATATATCAATATCATTAGGGATCAAGCAAAAGTAGTAGTAGGTAACTTTCTATTACAATAGGCTTGTACTGCTCCCATCTTAATTCCTTATTCTTTTGCTTAGGTCATAAACAAGCTTAACAAGATGTGGTTACAGGTATGTAATTCCTTGATGACGTAGTTTCAGTTGATAAGAGTAGGACTATGTCTGGGCGCACCGAGTAATAAAATTCGGACCATTGTTGAGCAAAAATTGGAACGTTGCACAATTTTTAACTAAAACATTCTGACACCTTTTCAGCACCAATTTAGCCCATTTGCTTACCCATTACCAAATTTAACCTTCCCATTTACACGCCTTAACAACCACAACCTTTCCCCTTTTCCTCTCTCCCAAGGTCCTTACTTCCCCTTCTACAAAAATCCTTGCCTCCGAAATCAACACAACCAATCAACAGAACCAGCTGTGAGCTATCTTCCTAGATCCACACCAGACACTTCCTCACATCTCCTTCCCTCTGTGAGTAAGAGGAGTTCTCCAAGAACAGAGTTGTCGATTTGACCGACTCGGGAAACTTATCCGGCCGGGGGACACCACCCTCACACCATGGATCCACGACTGTCATTGATAAGGGTCGACGATTTCGGTGATTCATTTTTCACGTAAGAGAATAGTACTTCAACACCAGCAAATCTGATACACCTTATCTTTCCTTCAGAGCAATTTTATAGATTTGCAGGAACCGATGAAAATTTTATTAATAGAATGACCATTTTTTTAATGCGTGCAAGTTGAACTCATAATGTTCCCGTCTGTTGCCAAGTTGAACTCAGAATGTTCTCTTCTGTCTAACATATTGATTTGATTATTTAGCACTGCAAAATCTCTTGTATTTAGAAGAGCTCACAAAATGCACATGATCCCATTCACAATTTAATGTTCGCCACTTGTAATCGCAGATGGGTTACAACAGTTTCTCCTCCACCTCCAACCCTCCTCCAAGCCAGACGCAATCACCGGCTCGAACGATAGCCCATTGGAGCAAACATGATAACCAAATATTCATTGCTGCCTGCGAGACGGTGATTGCTGACGGTCACTGTAACGGGAAATGCTTCACGAAACACGGCTGAGACCAAGTGATCTAGTTGTTCAACACCAACTACGGGCACGTTTGGACGAAGCAACAGTTAAATCATTGTGATTGTCTTCGTCAAAAGCATAAACCACTGACGGAGCTGTTGAACTGCTCTGGTGTCGAGTACATTTCAGCAACGGGAACAATTGCTGCCTCGAACAAGTGGTGGGAGCGAAAGATTAAGGTACCCAAATTTTTAATGCCTCGAACTTCTATGTTGTGAGAAAATTTCGTGCTTTGTATTATTTTCGAGAGCTCTGTTTCTGCGATGATACTTTATAATTGGAAGTGGACGCTATATTGTTAAATTGACTACAATTCAATTGAATGCTTTGACGTTATGAAATTCTGAATGTGCAACGAACTTGCAAACTCGTTTATAACATCAGACTTATTCCAGTTCAAATTAGAGTTTGCGTGACAAGAATTATTTTATATCCTTCAGTTTTGAGATATCATCTTAAACAAGAATTAAGTTCAGTGAATAATTCTCATTCTATGTTAGTGTTTGTTAGAAGATAACCTCTGTCGAAAATAAGTAATATCTGCACTCAAACTGTTTTGTCCTTTTTCCAGTAATTTTTTTACGTCCTAATTCTGGGACTCATAGCATGAAGGTGTTCCAGAAACTGCCACAATGATAGTTGTGATGTTATCTTAACAAGTTTGACATAATGGAAATTGTTATCTTTAAAAGTGTTCTGACTCAATTCAACTCATGTAATGATGTATACCTTCTGAAGCTAACTCTTTGATGTAGGTCTCACTCTTCAATGATTTTTGGTAGGGTGTAGTAAATATTCCTTCCATTCGTGATTGTTAAGTGTTCCGAATATTTATCTCATTTGGAGCCAATCAGGTCTTAATGGTGTCCATTTTATAACGTAGTAAAGTAATAAGAAGTCAAAGTACGGTGCAATAAAACAAGGTTTTCGGGCAATACATCAAACATTTTGAATGCAAGCACGTTCATTACTAGTTCATTTTCGTATTTTATGTTTAATGTTTAAATTCAAAAACTTGGAATAGATAAGTAGAACTAGTTCATTTACGTAGTTTATGTTTAAAATCCCGAACTTGACCACCATTTATTGCAAGCACGTTCATTACTGCTTTGTGTCAAACGGCCCCTCTCATATTATTTTCCGTTCATGATTGTTATGTTCACCTTTCTTTGCACATTTCGTACTGGAGACATTTTTTTCTATTTTGCATGTCGAACAGGAGAACAAGGACTACAAAGAATACAAGGACAAAGACTGCAGAGAAGTTTACAGCTACAAGGTGTTGTTTGGGGACGCCTTCGACAGCGACAAGTATGCGGTCACACCATCGCAGATGTGCCGGACAGGATTCGCCATGTTTGAAGACAGTGGCTACAAAGACATGCGCGATACTCATCCGGATGGCGAGGAGAGTAGCGGGTCCAGTGATGAGGGCAACAAAACTGTTCCTGCTACAACCAGCATGGACCTTCTAGGCCGCGAAGTGGAGAGAAGCGTCGGTCGGCAGCAAGAGCACAAAAGAGAAGAGACTAAAAATCATAGTCAGAGAGTTATTGTACTCTGTTGAGCGCGCCGCTTCTGCCAGTCAACAAGTTGCTTAGAAAATCGACACCATGGTAGGTCCTGCTGTGATTGATGCAAAGACATTAATGACGGAGTTGCTGGCGATGGGCAGACTAAAAAAAAACTGACTTGTACTTCTGGACTTGCAAGTTCCTGAGCAAAAGGGCTAACAGGGAGATTCTTGACATGCAGGACGACGCAGGCGAGAAAATGGACTAGGTTGAGTGGAGCTGGCACGATGATATGAAGAGATGACCGGAATGAGGAGTGTAACGGATAAAAAAATGGGGCCGATTTGTATGAACACTTACGATAGTTTTTAGTATGTTTTTTCTTTCTCGTAGCGAGATTTTACATGAATGTACTCATAATATTGATACCCGTATCTGTACTTTGATTTTGCTTTCCATATTTTCAGCTACTATTATCATTGCATGTATAATGGTTCACTTTTGTGGGACTACTTTTTTTCCAAAGAATCTTTATTCAGTCATGATGCCCTATAAGTAGCCTTACACTCAATAATGTGAAAAATCTTTTGTTTTAATTTGTTCATTGGTTCATGTCCTGCTATGAGTCCATTATTTGTAGCAGTGACAGGTGCCAATAGAGTAACGTCTATAGAAGGAAACATTAAACCAATGTGTGAAACAAAGAAAACATTGAAAGAGTTGTTAGAGTTTCTTCTTACTTCGAGTACATCTCAAAGAGAGTGAAGCATTATCAGTAATATTACGAAGTGGGATGGCTCGTTCTCATTTTCAATGTGAGCTCATGCCATGCTCCGATGATGAAGTTGACATCGACGAAAAGGAAATTGTGCAACAACTCCAAGATGACATTGTGGATGGTTTCGCTTCTGTCGACAGGCAGAAGTAGACGTAGCAACGTACTATCGCGAACAGAGAAGTCGAATAAAGAGGTTCCCATTTGCGAGAAATGGACACATGTTCATGCTGGATTGCAAGAAATATAGTACGAAACAGTGTTATGCAGAATTCCGTATGTATCCCACAACGCTGCGTGCATTCACACATATACTACGCGACGAATACGGACTACGTAGTGGCCAGCATGTAGACATGTATGAACAAGTTGAGATATTTTTGTGCGTATTAGCACATGAAAAAGGGTACGGACAGGTTCAAACACTATTTAATCATTCTTTGGAAACTGTTGGACACTACTTCAAGACTGTGCTTGGAGCCGTCGTGGAATTTAGTGAACGTCTAATACGACCTGATCCGAACTATAATCACGGTGCAAAGCATCACGTACCAACTATGAACAAGCATCCGTTATTTCA
>CAIGRK010087111.1:0-16902 GCA_903798315.1 Fraxinus greggii
TGTTAATTTCTTTAGTTTCAACATGGAATTTTAGTTTAGGTTTCATATGAAAAATAAACTTGAGATTTGATTATAGCATATGAATCTTTATAATCATTTTATGTGATTGTATTTTTCTATCACGTTGTAGATCAACAAGAAGCAACTGCCCAAATGCTTTTCATAAAAAGAAAGGAATAATTTATAGTGAAATATAACTATTTCCGGTGCTTGGTCCACTAAAAAAAATAATTAGCTTTGAGATGTTTTGGCCCTACTCTTCAATAATTGCATTGATAATTCTTAGTGCTTTCCAACCTCCTCCTGACTCGATGGGCCCTCCCTTTGGTTCAATAGCCCTGTATATTTCGCATTTTTCATCTATAGAAATGAAAAATATGATCGTTATCCATCACATCAAATCATCAATTTTGAATTTCTATCTTTTGTGTAGTAACGACTATACTTTTTATTCTCATTCTATAATAATGTGGTTCAAATGGATCCTTAATTTCCTTCCATGAAGGTTCTTGGTGAACGTGAGTTGGTGTAGTGCTTTCCAACCTCCTTCCTTAAAAGGTTGCTTTTTAAGGGTGGACAGCTATGTCCTCAAGCTCCTTTCGGCGAAAGGTTCTTGATTAAAGTTAATTTATATGCCTAGACAATTCACATGCTACTCCCTACAACTTTCTCGCACTTCATAACTCTTCTTTGCTCCTGTCCTGTTTATTTTGGAATATCCAGATTATTCTATTCAAGGTAAATATATTATATTATTTGATCGTTAAATGTTTCATTGATTAAATAATTATTAATCTCTCTCCTTTGGTCCTGAAGTGTTTTGAGTTATAGGCTCAATTGGAGGAGATTTGTAGTCATCATTAACCATCTAATCTGAAACAATTCAGGTAAATACATACAACTTTTTCAATTAGCATTTTGTTAAGAATATTATTTTTGGTTTCTTCAATGTTATTTGTTCCCCTGAGAGAGAGTTCTATAAGCTTACATGATACCATTTGTTATATACTTAATTTGTATTTATAGGTATTTTACCTTTGAGATCAATTTATTTATTTTTTTAAATCGATAACGACGTCCCGCAAATCCGACCCTTCCTCAGTTCATATGCCCACCCTAAGTAAAAATAAGAGAGAGAAGATGCATGATCCATTTTCCATAAACGAATTCTTTCAAATCCTTATATCGAGTACTCACAACAGTTAGTATCTTTTTTTCAATGTTATCAAAATCGATCATGCTCGGCCGATTGAACCAATAAAATCAAGCTGAATACTGGCATGTCAACCTTCAAAATTCAATAATTAAAACATGTCCTAAAATCGGTGAATCTTCAATCGGAACTTGTTGAATCGATCGCAATGTTTTTAGGTTTTCAAAGGTCATTCTTAACTCAAAAATAAAGGCCCGTTTTGTTTGCGTTTCAATTTTTAATTTTGAGTTCATTTGTAGTTTTCTTTTTTGATGTTCCATTTTAAATTGTTGAAAACGTGTTCGATTTTTCATAAAAGTACATTTTAAAATTGATAAATCTTTCAATATTTATTTTTCGCTACAAAAGTAAAATAAAAGTATTTAATAAATTAAGTTGGCAGAATATATAAAATAAAAAAAATGAAATTAATGACGTGAACTAAATTTTTTATATATGCTCTTTTAAATATCTTTTAGAATTTTTATTTAAATAACTAATAAGGTTTAGAATTTTTGTTTAAATAACTAATGAGGGTCTGAACTGTTTTTATTTTCTAATTTATATAATTTCGTTTTTCAACAATTTTTTGGAATTCTATTTCTTCCGAATTTTTATTTTTTTAGAAATTTATTTTTATCGAATTTTAGATGTTTTTAATTTTTTTAGAATTTTTGATTCTCTCTTCAATTTTTTCTTTCATATCGTTTTAGAATTTTAAACGTTATTTTTATATTTAATTTTTCTAGAATTTCAAAATCATAATTTTTTAGAATTTTTTTATTTTTCATTTTTCAAAAATTCAAATTTTCGTTTTGAAATAAGATTTTATTTAAAAGCGTATTTTTTTACATTTTTAATATTTTTAACATTTTCACTATAAACACTCAAATCTTCTAAAATATGTTTCAAAATTTTATATTATAATTTATAAAAATTTAAACTTTTTTTTAAAGATATATATTTTCAAACAAATTAGATCAAACTAATTTTGAATGTTTTGCAAAATTGAAAACTGAACAAAGGGTTTGGTGTAAGCAATTAAACCCTAATATCAAGATCTTTAGAGTCGATGTTTTTCACAAGTAAATTTAATAGATTAAGAAACATACTTTGATTCATAACAATAATTTGATGATTTAAATCTGTAAAAGAGAAACAAGTAAATAAAGAAATAGTTCTCTCTCTCTCTCTCTCTATAAAAGAACGTTTTAATTTGACGGAATGAATTCACATTTCTAGATAGAAAGACGCAGTTTCTTTATGGGCCTTATAACTACCCACTTTCCATCAAAATGTACAACTAGAAAATTGCCACTTCTCAATGGATCAATAAAATTTTAACAATAATAAATGAGCTTTAATTAATTTCTTAATAATATTACTTGGGAGGTCTTACATATAACAAGCTTAGCATGCATACAGTGACCACATGCCAACAAGTTCTATAACAATTGTTGATTTCCATGTGGGACTACTGCTCCCAAAAATTGGGAGGGAAATGAAATCAACTCCACGGAAATGTTGGAATACTTTGTTATAATTTATGTGAATTTTTAAAATTAATATACTACCTATAAAAAAAGTATAATTTTGAATTTTACATAATGTTATAAATATTTTGTATTTATTTAATATTTTAATCGATTAATTCGGTTCGACCTTTAACTCTTAATCTTTTTTTCCTTTTTCATGTTGATGTTCGGGCCAATTTTTAAAATGTTGCTATGTTTCTCAAACGTCAAATTACTATAGTTTGTTAGGGGATAAATACGGATTAAAATTAAATTTGCTAAAAAGTAAGAAAAATAAATAAATTTAGCCCATGTTTGATGTATCTTAAAATGTTGATAAAAATTTAAATTAAATTCAATAATTAATTTTAATCACACATTTTATTGGATTCATAATTTTTATTAACTTTTTTCAATCACATATTTCATCGACTTTTATCATAATCTCCTAAAAATTTGACTTTTAACTATACCAAACAAAGACTTAGTATTGAATCTGGCACAAGATACCTATCATCTTTTTAGTTGATGATTCAAGAAAAAAAAAATAAGATAGAAAAATAGAATAAGAATTAAGTATAGCACAAATATCCACGTGTCGTCCCTAATAAAGCTTTTCTTCTATTGTGTTGCTTATATTAATTTTACTTGGTACAAGTAATGTTTAATATCAATTTATATAAACTAATCCTATCTAACATTATTGGTGCTACAATACGAATTTAGGTGACACTATGTGATATGCTCAATTAAATATACAATAATGTAATTCATATAATTATTTCTCTTAACGCGTGACAATTAGAAGAAAAATCCTGAACTAGTTGAAAAACAGAAGAAATAATGAGAATCTTTCACTTTGGTTATCGATTTTTTGTCCATGAGTACAATTCGAAAGTATATTTCAATTGTGATTTCTGCACATATTTTTCGAATGATTTTTTCAAATTTTCGGGGCCAAATTTCGTCTTTAAATTGTCCGTTTCTCTTTTTTTTTTAGTTAGTTTAGATGGCACTATGTGATAGGCTCAACCAAATGTAGAATTATGTAATTCGTATTAAAAGTTTTAAATTACCAAATATTAGACTCAATGTGCAGAATTATATAATTAAAGTAACACGTCACTATTTAATTGTTCTAAAAGGTTAGATCAAACAAGTCAATTTATCCTAAATTTGAATACCACAATCAATAATTAAAGCAGTAAAGAACACTAAAGACGATCACGGAGAAATTCCAAATAGGTAAAAACTTCGGATACTTAACCAGTCAATAATCCATTATAATTCGAAACAAACTTATAGTACGGTCCAGACCCGTTTACCTCGTAGAATTTTTTTACCTCAATTCCTACATTCTCCATTGATTCTACTGAAAGTGTGCTTCTTCAAAACAAATCTCGACTCCTAGTTTATACCTCAGCCTTCCTGAACTGCGTGCTGTTGACGCCAGATCTCGACTCTTGGTACCTCACCTTAGTCCTCCTAAATTTGTGCTTCTGCTACAGCTCCTGATCCCTGGTATCAATTTGTCTCCGATGGATTAGATAGTTTAGTGTTTGATCAAAACATATTGTGTGTTTTGATTTGTAGTTCTATATGAGACAATATGGCTTGATCAACAAAATATGATTTGGATGAATTTATGGATCAAGTAATATGTGATGGTTGAATTTTGAAATAATTATGGTTCAACACATTTTTTAACGTTCATAAGGTAAAATATAGAATGCCGACTCATCGCTGGAGCGTCAAGCCAGCGACGATGACATTATCGGTATTTTTATCATAACCTTTTCTCCCGATGTCCGATTGAGGTGATTCAAAATGCCTTGAAAAGCTAACTCAAATGGTTACAATTCTTTTAGAAACAGCCTTGTCCAAATTCCATATTTTTTACGTAAAAAATGTGGCGACTGAGAATTTAAAACATAACTTGTATGACTCTTTGACACTCTTTAGACTTCTAATTGCACTCCCTTGATCATATGTGATTTTCTTGTACATTTTGAACTTCTTCAAGACCTATACTACCAATCGAAAATTTCGGCAAATATATCAAATGACTCTCCCTAAGTCATTTATCAATCAAAAATTTTAAAATTCTCCACCTAACTCATATAATCAATTCCTTGAAATAAATGCACATATCTCCTCCTTCTTGTCATGAATAAAAAAGAAAANCGACTGAGAATTTAAAACATAACTTGTATGACTCTTTGACACTCTTTAGACTTCTAATTGCACTCCCTTGATCATATGTGATTTTCTTGTACATTTTGAACTTCTTCAAGACCTATACTACCAATCGAAAATTTCGGCAAATATATCAAATGACTCTCCCTAAGTCATTTATCAATCAAAAATTTTAAAATTCTCCACCTAACTCATATAATCAATTCCTTGAAATAAATGCACATATCTCCTCCTTCTTGTCATGAATAAAAAAGAAAAGGCAAGTAATAATCATGCCAAACAAAGAAAGGAAAGAGTAAAAAAAATATGCACATGTATAATGAAGCAAAAACATGTAATGGGAGAATAAAAACTTTCTAATTTAGAGACCAACTGTTTTTTTTTTAATTATTTTTCATAGATATTCACCTTTATCATCCTGAACAATTATTTGCTTACTTATACACATAGTTCATAAATAAGTAAATTTTTCCCACATAACTTATTTTAAACCTAGATAAAGTAAATTGTATAAGTCATTCATGTGTGAAAAGTGTCATTAAACTCATGTACGTAAGTCTTAAAACCTTAAATCAATGAAAAATGACGTGCAAAGAATTACCGGTAAATGAATATATTCTTCAAAGTATGAAATCAAACCCAGTGCTATTATGATCTTTATAAACTAAAGAGTTCATAATTGAATTGTATAATTTTTTCTTTCTCCTCCTATCTGTGAGCTCATATATATATATATATATATATATGTCAAATCTTATGTGCAGACTTTTCTTCATTAAGCTTTTACATGACCCATGTAACGAGTTTTAAGTTGATTACTCTAAAGTCAAATGATTATTAAGGCACCAGATGTTTAGATACCCTGCAATCTTAGTCACTCAAGTCAAATAGGCTACGAAAAAATTATAAGATTGTCTCACATAATTTTATATAATTCAAAATTTTTCTTTGAAGCTCAAAAGTAATTTTTCTTTTAGGAAGAATATATAAGAGTTTAGGTCGAGCAGTTTAAATGTTATCTCATATTTAAAGTACACCACACATATGACTATCATCTCAAATTTCAAACACACGGTCAAAACCTATTGAAAAGATTCTAATGTGTCCAGTGCGAACCTAACTAGTACTTGATAGCAAAATAAAATGTCTAAAAAATATAGAAAATCTTTTCAAGATAATAAATAAAATGCAAAACAAATAAGGAAAAAGTTTAGAATGTATGCATGAATATGTAAATACCACGAATAATGCAGATACATGCACCTATCTACCTACTCAATAAGGCATAGAAATGCTCTTACCATGAAGAGCACACAATTAATATCACTTTGACCTGCGACATCATTTCTTTTGACCCAAATCTTCTCAGAGGAAGATGTAATCTTAATCAACTAAGCCAACAAATCAGTCAAGTGACTCACTTGGTTAGTCAAGAAACTTACATGAGTAGTTAGATCTTGACTGTTATTCCTAACCAAGGACTTATTTTGAAACTTAGGTGGAGTAAACTTATGTGTACCGATGATTTCAGTCCACGGACACCTGTATTCTTGGTTGTTTTCCTATTCAAGAGCTTACGACACTTATGCCTTATGTATCCTACTTTACCACAATGGTGACACTTAGGGATGAACCTAGAAGCAACTCTAGGTTTCAAGTTTTGAGCATCAGGCTTTGGGACGGGTACAAACTTATTTTTGAAAGAAGCAATTTGAGAATTTGTTTCATTAAAGCTTACACCTCTTCTATCTCCAACTGTTTTATTCAAACATATAGCATGTTTGAGCTACATTATTATAGAATGAGAATGAAAAATATAATCGTTATTTGGCCCCACACAAGAGATAGAAGTTCAAAATTGATGGCTTGATGTGATGGGTAACGGTTATATTTTTCATTTTTATGGATGAAAAATGAGAAACAAACGGGACATATTGTTATTAATCTTTTTAGATCCACCAGAGAAGGATTGCAGTTGGGCATTCGATTTCTCAAGATCAAATGTAAGAGATTTAACCTTAATGTCTAAGAACTCTTTCTCTGTCCTTAATTCATTCAATCCACTAATCGATTCCCTATGATTGATTACTAAACTCTCATTTTCTAATTCAAGTTTATGGAATCTCTTAAAGGATGGGCTATTAACATTTTTCAACTTAAGGCACTCTTTGAACAATTTGTCAAATGCCTCATAGATATCCCTAGTGATGTCATATGGCTCGCCGGCTCATGGCTCGTCCTGGAAAACGCCCGAGTCGGGCCGGCTCGTGGCTCTGTAGGATCGAGCCGAGACTCGGGTCGAGCCCCATTTTCAAGCAGGTCGGGCCATTTTCGGTCCATGAACCTAAAAAATAAAAATAAAAATTACAAAACTTAAAAAGGAAAAAAATGCTTACAGCTGCTCCCACTTTTTATTTTTATTTTTTCTTTTAATTTTAGCTATAATTTTTTATATGTTAATATTTAGTTATTATTTATAATACTTATAAATTGCACAAATTTTAATTTCTTTAAAAAAAATTTAGATTTGTCACGAGTTTTAAAAAAAACGAGCCAGCTCGGGCCTAATTCTTTTGGCCGAGATTTTGCTCGACTCGGCTCGGCCCAAAAAAAGCTCGAACCATTTTTACTAGAATCGAACCCAAGCAAAAAGTTTCGACTCAACTCGTTGACACTCCTAAATTTCCCTACTATCCCCAAATCCTACATTAGAATGTGATCGACTCATCTATACAAAATTTTGGGTCAAAGATCACTATTAGTCTCTGATACCACTAGAAAGTTTTAAATTACCGAATATTTATAGCAAAGTCCAGAATTATACAATTAAAAACAACAAGTCACTTTTTAATTATTTCTAGATGATTAGATCAAACAAGCCCATTTATTCTAAATTTGTATACCACACTAATTAAAGCAGTAAAGAACACCAAAAATGATCATGGAGAAATCCAAACTGGGTAAAAACTCGTGGCACTTTGCCGGTCAATAATCCACTATAAATCGAAACAAACTTACAGTACGGCCCAGACCCGTCTATCCCTTAGAATTTCTGACATCAATTCATACAGTCTTTCTTGTCCTACTAGAGGTGTTTTCCTTCAAAACAAATCTCAACTCCTGGTTTATACATTAGCCCCCAGGGACTGCATTCTCCTGACATAAAATCCTGACTCCTGGTATATCACCTTAGTCTTCCTGAATTTGTGATTCTGCAACAGCTCTCGATCCCTGGTATCGATTATCTCTGGTGGATTAGGTGGTTTGGTGTTTGATCAAAAGTTCTTGTATGTTTTGATCTGTGATTTTATATGACACAATATGACTTGATCAACAAAACATTATTGTGATGAATTCATGGATCAAGTACTATGTGGTGGTTGAATTTTGGAATCAATGCATGTTTTGGATCTTCAAAGGAATTATCTCTATGGAATAAATATGATTCAACACATTTTTGAACATTCATAGAGTAGGATATATATAGGGAAAGATGTTTGGGATGAAAAGGAATTCAAAAACCAAGTGTTTGAAACAAAACAAATTTCTGAACGTTAACCAATCGCTCAAGCATGAAGCTAGAGACAAGCGAGCAGCAGTTGAGTAGCCGTTAGATTTTTATCTTAATTTTCTCTCCCAATGTCCGATTAAGGTGATTCAAAATGCGTTGGAAAGCTAATTCAAATGGATACAATTCTTATAGAAACAACCTTGTCCAAATTCCAATATTTTTTATGTGAAAAATGCGTTGCAAGTTGCGACGGAGAATTTGGAGCATAACTTGTACGACTCTTTGACACTCTTTAAACTTTTAATTGCATTCCCTTGATCATAAGTGGTTTTTTTTTTTGGGACATTTTGGACTATTTCAAGACATATACTACCAATTTCAACTCTTTTGCTATAATTATGATTCAATAACTCATATTTTAACTTTGATTGCAATATGATAAACTTCTAATACAATTCAATTAAGACATGATTTTGACTAAGGAATTGCCAATTATAAATTTCGAAATTGCCAATAATAATTTGAACTTAACACATATAATTATACATTTCATTTAATGTCACCTAAATTAGTATTATAACACCATTATTGATAAGTGACATTACTCATCTATGTAGTTGCTACATATATCGATGCCAAATACCACGTCCTGCATGGCACTAATGTAGATGATTATCCAGCGAGTTTTTTTGATGAGCATTAGTGACAATTAATTGTGTGATTAGAACTATTTCCATGCAGCGAGGTGTTCTTAATATGTCTCTCAAATAGTTTGTCCCTAAAATGTTAAGCCTAACAATATCCACGCTCGTAGAAAGCTTAGGTATCGCAACATTTCACAATCCTTATGTATACTCAGGTGTCATAATGCATAAGTGGCGTTTATGAATAATTTTTTTTAATCAGCCAATGATAGGATGCCACTTAAACATTACGTCACCCAGAATGTAAACTTGAGTGTACATGTAACAAAGCTCTTGGAATAATAATGTATAGCTCTGTTTGGTTTAGCTTAAAAAGATGATAAAAATTTATGTCAAAATCAACAATTAATTTTAACCATACATTTTATATTATTCAAAACTTTTCAATCATGTATTTTATCAATTTTAATAGAAGTCTACCAAAAAAATAAAAAATTAACAAAATCAATGAGGAGCACAGAAAGAAAATTTCTACCGCATAGCCAATTGAAAAAGGAACAATTTCTTTTAAGCGCCACATATACATAATGAGGGATTTTCAGGCCCTCCAATTAAAAAAGAATGAAAGATCAATAATTACAATAATTGATGTTAGTCCATTGGTTCAATTTTTGCATTTCTAAGTGCTTTTCGACCTTCTACATTGACCAGTTCGTTGTCTATAAAAATAACTCAAATAATAGAGTAGTTTTTAGATTTAAATAATATATAAATAGTGAATAATCACTTAATTTAAGTTTCTGTAAAAGTTCGAATATTTGGAAATAAATTAATGTTTTGAAATTTTTCATGATTGAGTTTGTACAAAATGAAGGATTCCTTTCTGCAAAATTTTAGTGTCCCACGGTTTAATATTTCTCAACTTAATATCTAATGTGTTACATTGGTATTTTGACTGTATATCACAATATTGTAGGAAGCCACATGAATAAGATGTTAGAAATTGTTGCTCTGCTATGCCCAAACTTGGAGGAAGAAACGGAGAGTCTTCAAAGAAAAATAGAATTACTGAAAAGTCGAAAAGATGATATGTATGAAAAATTACAAAATGCAGCATGTCATTCTGGAAAAAAACGCAAGAGAGAGGTTGAAGATTGGAGGAATAATGTTGAAAACATTATAAAAGAGTTTGAAACCTTGGAACAACGAGTACAACAAAGCAGCAGTATTTATCGTATTTTTACACGACAAGGGTTGGCTGAACTGCTTGAAAGAATGTTTAAGGAAGTGACAGAACTTGTTGAACAAAGTGATTTTTCTAGCGGGCTTTTTTTTGAGGTTGACGAGAGTATTGACCGGTTATTGTTAATACCCCAACCGAATGGCCAAGCATTTCAACAAAATTTAGATGACATTTGGACATCATTAATGGATGTCAACGTCATAAGTATTGGCATTTATGGAATGGGCGGAGTAGGCAAAACGACTCTGGCAAAGCGTGTCCACGATAAGCTAAAAGAGTCCACATTCTTGGGTCGTGTTTATTGGGTCACCGTCTCTCAAGAGTTCAGCATTTCCAAATTGCAAAGTGACATTGCCGGAGCATTGAATCTACATTTTTCATTTGGCAGTGATGAGACGAAAAGGGCAGCTCAACTCTTCCGGGCACTCAAGAAAATGGAGAGATTCGTACTTATACTGGATGATGTTTGGCAATGGATTAACGCAGAGAAGACAGGCATTCCTTTAAATGGGGATGGATGCAAGTTGGTCGTAACAAGTCGATCAGAAGAAGTTTGTCGTCGTATGAACTGCCAGAAGATTATAAAAGTGAACACACTTTCCAAGCAAGAAGCTTTGGACCTATTCTGGAAGACACTTGATCGTGATGAACAACTATCTGTAGAGGTAGACGAGATTTGCGAGAAAATGGTAAATAGATGTGATGGTTTGCCACTTGCACTCATCACATTGGCTGGAAGCTTGAGAGGCGTGACTGACATTCCTGAATGGAGAGCTGCATTAAAAGGACTTGAAGAATCATGTTTGAGACGAGACGACATGGAAGACGAGGTTTTGCGAATTCTCTTGTATAGTTATCATCGGTTGAGAGATCCAAGTCTAAAAAGTTGTTTTTTGTACTTCTCCTTGTATCCTGAAGATTTTCCTATTTACAGAGAAGAATTGATTGGATATTTCATTTCAGAAGGGTTGATGGAGAGAAGATTAAGATGGAAAGATAAGGTCGACCATGGTCATGCAATGTTAAATCAATTGGTGAGAGCCTGCTTATTGGAAATTGATTCATATGGGGCGCTGAAGATGCATGATTTAATCAGAGACATGGCAATAAGGATCACTAAAGATGATGAGCGGAGGTACATGGTAAAAGCTGGACTGATCACTAAAGATGAGCCGAGGTACATGGTAAAAGCTGGACTGAACTTGGAGGAATTACCAGAGGAGCAAGAGTGGACAGAAGATTTGGATAAGGTTTCCTTGATGAGAAACCAAATAAGGGAAATTTCACCTGGTACGTCACCCAAGTGTCCAAGTCTTTCCACCTTGATCTTGAGTCACAATCCTCTGCGGTCGATTCCAGAATGTTTCTTTATGCATATGTGTGGGTTACGCACTCTCAATTTATTTGGAACTGATACTGAGAGCTTGCCAAATTCCATATCACACTTGGAGACACTTAATGCATTATTGCTCAGATGTTGTAGGAAACTGGTATCAGTGCCATCATTGGAAAAGCTCAAGGTATTGAGACATTTGGACCTCACAGGAACTCGTATTGAAGAAGTACCCCAAGGTATGGAAAGCTTAACCAACCTCAAATTCCTATATTTGGTATCTACAAGATTAAAGATGATACAGACGGGGACTTTTCATAGACTCACACATCTTCAGCTGCTCAAGTTGCCATTTGATTTACCAATAGAAGATGTTGAGGCATTGAAACAGTTGGAAGAATTTCAAGGCAGGTTAAAAAGCGTACGTGATCTCAATCCGTTCATCAAATCAGGACAAATTGACAAGCAATTCTTTTTCTACGATATTCAAATAAGTTCTCGAAAAATACTCTATCCACTACATGAGGACAATTTACCACGTAAACATTTACATTTTGGAGAAGACAGCCTCGTGGAATCCTCTTCAGACACAGATGAGAATATGCTGCCACGAAATATCTTGAGTTTACGGTTTTCAAAAAGTGGCTTGAGCGGTTGCTTATTAGATGAATTTCCAGATTTGAATTATGCTAGAGATTTAAAAACATGCTGCATATGTAAGGAGGATAAAATAGAGTGCATTATGAGGTTAGAGGAGTCTAGTAGGGTCCCATTCCAAAGCCTTATAACGTTGGATCTGAGTGAATTGCCAAATTTAATTGGTCTCTTCAAGTGGGAAGCAGTTGTACCTCTTCCACCTGGCACATTTTCCTCGCTCAAACATTTGAGAATTGAAGGTTGTGGTAAAATCAAGAAGCTTTTCCCTCGGAGTTTGGTACATAATTTCTATAACCTCCAATCATTAGAAGTCGGGTCCTGCGCACAAATGGAGGAGATAATAGAAGATGACAACAATGAAGGAGTTGATATCACATTGTCAATGTTAGAGGACTTGTCTCTGTCGAATCTGCCACAACTAAAGTCAGTTGCACCTCTTCCACATGGCACATGTTCCCCGCTCGAACGTTTGACAATTGAAGGTTGTGGTAAAATCAAAAAGCTTTTCCCTCAGAGTTTGGTACATAATTTTCATAACCTCAAATTCTTGACTGTCGAGAACTGTGTACAAATGGAAGAGATAATAGAAGATGACAATAGTGAAGGAGCTGATATCACATTGCCAATGTTAGAGGAAATGACTCTAGTTCGTCTGCCACAACTAAAGAGCATCTGCAAGGGAAAGATGATTTGTGATGCCATTTGGACGATTCATTTGCGGGGCATTGAGAATGTAAAGGAATTGCCTTTAAAATTATCGCTTCTCCACGGACAATTATGTCATCCCCCAAATCTTGGAGAAATCTACATAGACCACATAGAATGGTGGGAATCATTGGAGTGGGACCATCATAATACCAAAAATGTCCTTCAACCCTTGGTTATCTTTTGGGAGTCCGATGATCAAAGTCTATTCGAAACAGGTACGATTCCACAACTTTTTCTTTTGATTTCTCTTAATAATTAATCCTAAAAATAATTTTTCAACAACTTATTTCTTAAAAAGTTGGTCTCAAACATATCCTAAATTTATCTAAGAACAAAAGGAAACATACAAATCCACCAAGCAAGACTCTCAACTCATGATAGAATTATTTGATGACACTAAAAACGAATAATTAAAGAATCAAATTAATTTAGAATTAATGTTTTTTATCAGTTTATTGTTTGTATTTAGCATATGTTTGGTTTAGACAAAAAATCAAAATTTTAATCGATTTTGATAAAAGTTAGCAGAATGTATAATTGAAAAGGTGTGCATCCTATAAAATGTGTAATTAAAATTAGTTTTTTACTTCAACTTAGATTTAATTAGTAAATAACATAATATATTTAGATATAAAATTAGAGAAAAATAAATAACCCTAAAAGTTATATATATTCAGTTTTGTGTTCTTACTCCATTATTTTACTTGATAATTAATTATCATAATGTCTAGGATTGATTATTCCTTGCATCTTGACATCTTGATTTATGTTAATTATTGACTCGTGCATCCTCCTTGTCATATTTTTTTATTATTACGTGATGTTCCAAAATTATAACTTGTTCTTTTCAGATAGCATAACTAATTTGGATGCTCCAGAGTCAAGAGAGGAAGAAAGCCAATACTAAGGTTGTAGTTTGTTGAACATTTTAGACATTTTATCGCCATGTGACCGGGAACTGCTTTATTTCATTTTCTAAGGGTGTCTGTATAACAAATCCTAGGTACACTAATGCGTTCATTTTTAAGAATTAGTTACAAACTATATCAACTTATGCTTTGTGAAACTTATTTTGGCATGTGTAAAAATTCTTGAATTTAGTTATAAATTATACGATTGTGTTACATATACATTGTGATATCATCACGTATAGACTGATTTACAAATTCAATATGTAAAACTTTATATTTTGTCGCGCTTTAATATTCATTGATTTTTAAAAACATGGTTGGCAAATAAATTGTTTTAAGCCTCTAATGGATGTTTTTGACGGAAATCATTACGAGATACACGTTGTACTAATCAAGGGAAGGTTGAGGATAAGAATGTGACAAAGAAAAAGTTGAAAACGTAAGTGTTGCAATTAAAAATAAAATCAAAACCTTAAGTACAAAAATACGGTGGATAAATAAGTTTTTTGTTTTTTTTTTTTTGGGTGGGGGGTGTGAATATGGTATAATTTCCCTATTGTAATAGCTAATATTAGACATGTAATGTTTTAAAAATATTCCATTATTTAAAGTACAAGTGTCGAACAAGAACATGGTGTTGGACAAAAAGAAGAAAAGATGGAAGAAAACGACGGTAGGAGGACAAGATGGTGAAGTAGAAGAAAAGAATAGATAAAAAATAAAAAATAAAAAACTGCTGACTTGTAAATGTTCTCTGCATTTTTGGGCTGACTCTCACCTAATGGATTATTTTTTAAAACAAACTCTAAATTAGCATATATGCTTCTCCCTCAACCCGCAGCTTTCTGCCAGCAATTCATCTTAATTAATTATACTCTTCTTTTACTTCATTGAGATTGTAAGCAGATTAAGCTTATAAAAGACTTGCTTAAAGATTTTATCGTTTAAAGGTAAATATATGTTAATCTACTCCTGCATCTATTAGAGTTTCGCCTCAGAATTAGTGTATTGAGTACTTCTCAATTCAGTTGAAGAAGATTTGGAGCCATTCAAGGAAGTAGGTCTACTCGATCAACTCGTTTATAAATTGTTGTTAAGTCTATCTTCATATACAACATAACCTTTAACAAAAATTATTTTATAAAAAAGATTATTCCATTATTAGTTTTTCTAAATTTACCAAACATCTAAAATAACTATGATTGTTCGATAATAAGAAGTTGGAAATCTAAAATCAATCCCAAATTGAGCCTTAATTTAGAACTTAATTATTGAATATTAAATAGAGAGTTTGTGATCAACAGCTTCATTAAAAAGTTTCAGTTGTTAGAAATATCCCCTCTCGTGAGAATTGAGTTTACAGTTAGTTTGCACCTGCAGAATCGAGAACTAAAGAAGGTCCCTTTGCACCTGCAGATCCTCGTCGATGGACAACCATCTGCCCCCGCATTTCTCGAAGATATAAAGATAGGAAGAGAAGAGAGACAATGGTGGGAATCATTGGAGTGATATCATCCCTACGCCCGCGATGTCCTTCTACCCTTTCTCAGGGAATATTGGTGATATATACCTATCTCAGGTAACAAAAATTTAGTTCATTAATCTTAACTGGGAATGAGAAATCATGGTGACAAGATAACAGTCTCATTTTCTTGTCAGGTTTTCACATGGATATGTACCTAATCGGTTGATTGAAGAAGGCCAAAACTAAAGCTGCACTTTGATCTCAACGCAAATGTAATTCGAGTTTCCTTATTGTCCAATCTTGTATAGTACTATGTACGCCTAAAAGAAGAGTGAGACATTAAATCTTGTATATATGCCTAAATATTTCACTAATGTAAACTATCAGTTGATTATTGGATGGTATTCGCAAACGTTATTAACGATGCATGTTCAACCATATGACAGAACAACCCAATTGTTTAAAGCACAAATTATTTTAGAAAGTTCTTGTGCTTATCTTGAAAGGAAAGTATCTTTTGATTTTTAAATACAAGAAACATGATACATACGAGCTAAATCTATTTATTGATGACCTATGGTTGATTTCATCCTTAATGTTTTGATTATAACAAATGATTATACACTTATTGGGGCAATAAAATATTGACATATCGTTATTTTTTTAACGGAATCATAGCCTAATTTATTATACAATATATTATTTGGTGAAACTCGGTGCATGGAAGTGAAATTGGAAAAAAGAAGTAAAAATTGGAGAAAATGGCAAGATCCAAAGTTTAGGGACTAATTGCAAACACTCAGAAGCTGTGTTGGAGCTCACGATGAAGATTTGAGAATGCTAGGGGTCAATTGGATACAATTAAAAGTCAAAAAGAGTGAAAATATAACCAAAATATTTTCACAAATCAATTTTCACTCGCATAAGGATNCGTTATTTTTTTAACGGAATCATAGCCTAATTTATTATACAATATATTATTTGGTGAAACTCGGTGCATGGAAGTGAAATTGGAAAAAAGAAGTAAAAATTGGAGAAAATGGCAAGATCCAAAGTTTAGGGACTAATTGCAAACACTCAGAAGCTGTGTTGGAGCTCACGATGAAGATTTGAGAATGCTAGGGGTCAATTGGATATAATTAAAAGTCAAAATAAGTGAAAATATAACCAAAATATTTTTACAAATCAATTTTCAATTGCACAAGGATGTTCTAGATTTTCAGCAATAGCTTGAGACCCATTTTTGGCCTAGTAAACATTCGAATTGGAAAAGAGCTATTTCTAAAAAAATTGTAGCCCTTTGAGTTATCTTTCCAAAGCATTTTGAATCGCCTTAATCGGATATCAGAAGAAAAGGTTATGATGAAATCACTGAAATAGGCACAAAATGATTTGCGCTGCCTGGGACATTATACGCGACGCCTAGCGTCTAGGTGCTGCGCCAACTAGTTTAGGGTTTTTGATAATTTGGGTTGCGAAAAGGCCAGAAAACACTCCAAATTGGTCAAGAACGTATAGGGAACTATAA
>CAIGRK010087207.1:0-17510 GCA_903798315.1 Fraxinus greggii
CTGCTGCATTGTGGTGGCATAAATTTAACATACTATACTAGGTTTTTGAGATGATAGATGCATATGAATACAAATTCCTAATAAATCAGTTTACAACGACTTCTCAGTAGATATATAAGCTGAAAAATGTTATATACTCTTGGTGTCGTATAATATTATTTGTTGCAACTGTTTCTAAATATTTGGGTGCTCTCTAAGCAGCACCGGACACATACTTGACATGAATACGACTCTACATGACACGGATATGCTAACACGCAATTTTTTTCCAAAAAGTACAGGACTCATTGATATAAATTCTTTAAAACTCTCTAAAATTTTCAACAAACGCGACACTTTTTTATATAGTGGAATCTTTTGGATTGGAGGAGTGTTATTTATTATGGAGGAGTGTTATTTATTATAGGTAGGATTATTTTTGTATAAATAACTCTTGAATTTGATGAATAAAGAAATTTAGCCTAAATTTCAAGAGGATAAACAATTGTGGGCTGATGAAATTGTCTTCTCTGTTGTGCAGCTATGAATTTCTCATGCAGCGACGACAACAAACTCTGGGCCCTCCCCCTAAGAAACTACTGGATATAGTAAAACGCTTAGAGGAGGGTCTATTGAGGAGTGCTACGACCAAGGTTTGTTATATTTCTATTTTTGTAATGCGATTTTACATCTATTTTGGGGGTGTTGAACATCAATTAGGGCTCTTTATTAAGTGATGAATAATTAACTGTTAATTATGTAAACATGTTTTTATTTTCTCTCTCTTTTCTTGCATTATCAGGAGGAGTATCTAAACCTGCAAACCTTGGAGAGTCGTTTAAATCTGCTGATTAGACGGATGAGTAACCACAACCAGCAATTTTCACATGCTAATTCTTCCTCTTCCATTGGTACAATGATTCCGACTCCTGGATTACCTCAAACAGGGAATTCAATCCTGACAAGAACTTCATCGGTCGATAGTTGTGTTGTTGATAACAATGGTAATTCAATTGCATCCCCCACTGTCAATACTGGAATCTTCTTGCCAGCTGGAAAGGGAGCTTCTGGGACTGTGCATGATTTTTTTTTAGTTCATTTAATGCTCCTTTATTTTCTTATTTCTCTGTAAATGAGTAAAGCTATCAACTTGCCTATGCTAATTCCCGTCTCACAAGACAAATATTTGCAGATACTTTGGCTAGTGGACATCAACAATCATCTTCCGGTTTCTCAATCAGTTCGGGTGGAAATAGCATTTTGACTTCCATGGGTGTACCGAGAATGACCAGCCAAATGATACCCACTCCTGGATTTAGTAATCCTCGTAATGATGTGAATAATAATGCCAATTATCAATCTTCCATGAACCCGGAGTCATCTAATAATGTTTGTGCATTTCCAGCTGTTGAACCTACTATTGTATCACAGCCAATGCAGCAAAAACAGCATGTTGGTGGTCAAAATAGTCATATGTTGCATAGTATTAGTGGTCATATGGGTAGGTCCAACTTGCAGCATGGAGTGTCATCTGGGTCCTTAAATGGTGGGCTAGGGGTGTTTGGACACAATATACCGCCAATGAATGGTCCGGGAACTTCAGAGGGCTATTTAATGGGAACCATGCATGGGAACTCCCCAAGACCCTCACACCAACATTTCAATCAACATCAGCGACCAGAAATGCAGGGTACTCTCTTTCTCTCATAAAATGTGTTAACATGCAAAAATGTGCAGAACATTTTTCTGTTGCCTTTTACTTGCACCCTTACTGTAACTAGGCCACTTGCAGGTGACAGATGTGAACTTGGTTCATCCGATGCTTCGGGGTCTGGAAACTTGAATGTTCCTGTAACCGCTGTTGATTCAGTGATGAACGATAAGAAATTTAATGCAGTGCCCTTGCAGTCCATGCCCAATTCAAACCCCCCTTTGATGGCCAATCAGTTGAATATGCATGCAACTCAACAGGTGATAAGAATGAAGCCTAAACAATTTCAAAAGCCTTCGTATCACTTTCAGCATCAGCAGCTTGGTCAACATGAACTCCAACAAGAGCAGCAAAGTCAAAGACACCAGCTTTTGCTAAAGAATGCTGCCTTTTCAGAGTCTCAGCTGCCACCTGATATAGGTTCTAAAGTAAAGCCCGAGCCTGGAACAGAGCACCATGATGAAAATCCGTGCTCACAAGTCTCTGAGCAATTCCAATATTCTGATATGCAGAATCAGTTACCACACAATTCTATGGAAGACCATTGTAGAAGTTCTCAGTTCCTTCCACACCCATCTTACTTGCACGATAACTGTTCATCAGTAGCTCAAACTTCTGAGCACATGCAACAATTTTCGCATCCGCATCAATTTGCTCCTAATTCTCGAAGTGATTTTAGTGGTTTTTCAGGTAGTGTCCAATTAGATTCAACGCTGCATGATTTGTGGTATCCTAAGACTCATGATGGGTCTCATATGGCAGGGAAATTCCTTCAGGATCAAATTGTGCCAGAGGAATTTCGTCAGAGAATACCTGGGCAGGATGTAGCTGAGCGAAATAATCTGGCCTCAGAGGAATCAATGATTGGCGAACCTGATGCTACCAAATCAGCAGAACCTCCAAATGTGGGTAGTGCTGGGTGCAGATCTGGTAACCTTAATCGTGAACTACAGTTCAAGAATCAACAGAAATGGCTGTTACTTTTGAGGCATGCTCGTCGATGTCCCGCTCCAGAGGGGAAATGTGATCCTAATTGCGTAAATGTTCAGAAACTGTTGAGGCATATGGAACAATGTAGTGTATTTCAATGTCCATATACTCGCTGTCGTGCTACAAAAGTTCTGGTTAATCATCACAGGCATTGTAGGGATACAAGTTGCCCAGTTTGCATTCCTGTAAAGAATTATGTGAGGTCATATCTAAAGGCATATGGTCGCCCTGATCTGGTTTCTGGTCTGCCAAGTTCAGTCAATGGATCTTGTAAGTCCAATAATACTAGTGAAATTATGGGTATGTCGGCACGCAAGGCTATTGCAGAAACTCCAGAAGATTTACAGCCTGATGTTAAACGCCTAAAGATGGAACAAGCCTCCCAACCTCTTGTGCCCGAGAGTGAGAGTTCTGCTATACCAGTTCCGATGATAAATGAACCTCATTCCCTCAAGGATGCACAGCATATTGAACAACATGTTAATCCTTGCGTGACAATGGAACCGGAAGTTCCCAAAGTACAGATGGAAATTTCTGTAAGTAAACAAGGAAGTCCTAAAAGTGTTGAGATGAAAAATGAAAATTTGGATGATACCCACCTCCAGAATACTGAAGACTCTACTATCAAATCGGAGAATTCTGTTGTACTGAAGGTGCAGGAGGTCATTAAGATTAAGAAGGAATTGGACCAGGGTAAACAAGAAAATACGTCTCTACCTTCAGAAAATGCATCCAAGTCTGGGAAGCCAAACATAAAAGGAGTGTCATTGACAGAATTGTTCACTCCTGAGCAAGTCCGGGAACACATTGCAGGTCTTAGACAGTGGGTTGGCCAGGTAAGTTGGTAGAACCTTATCCAATGCTTTTGTTACTTTTTAATGGGGGTGAGTGGGAGTGCAGATGTATAAGTTATATCATTGTTTCGGCACCATTAAGTTGCTGGCCTATTTGCTGCATTTCAGCCACTATAGAAATTATTAAATCTGTCAGTAGCACTTCTTGGATTCATTCCTACTGAATTCACGTTTTCTTTTACAGAGCAAAGCAAAAGCTGAAAAGAATCAAGCAATGGAACATTCAATGAGTGAAAATTCTTGCCAGTTGTGTGCAGTTGAGAAGCTTGCCTTTGAACCGCCGCCTCTATATTGTACGCCTTGTGGTGCTCGCATAAAAAGAAATGCAATGTATTATACCATTGGAGCTGGAGATACTCGTCATTGCTTCTGCATTCCATGTTACAATGAGGCTCGTGGAGACACCATCATGGCTGATAGAACTCCTATTCCAAAGGCAAGGTTGGAGAAGAAGAAAAACGATGAAGAAACTGAAGAATGGGTATGTTATTTCTGCTTTTTATAATATTTTTCGACCATGAAACTGTTCCCTTGAGATACTAAGTAATCTGCTTTGTGCAGTGGGTTCAATGTGACAAGTGTGAAGCTTGGCAACATCAAATATGTGCATTATNATGTATTATACCATTGGAGCTGGAGATACTCGTCATTGCTTCTGCATTCCATGTTACAATGAGGCTCGTGGAGACACCATCATGGCTGATAGAACTCCTATTCCAAAGGCAAGGTTGGAGAAGAAGAAAAACGATGAAGAAACTGAAGAATGGGTATGTTATTTCTGCTTTTTATAATATTTTTCGACCATGAAACTGTTCCCTTGAGATACTAAGTAATCTGCTTTGTGCAGTGGGTTCAATGTGACAAGTGTGAAGCTTGGCAACATCAAATATGTGCATTATTTAATGGCAGAAGGAATGATGGCGGACAAGCTGAGTATACATGCCCAAATTGTTATATAGCAGAAGTGGAAAGAGGAGAACGTATGCCATTACCACAGAGTGCCGTTCTTGGAGCAAAAGATTTGCCTAGAACAATTTTGAGTGACCACATTGAGCAGCGACTGTTTGGACGATTGAAGCAAGAAAGACTGGACAGGGCAAGGGCTCAAGGAAAAAATTATGATGAGGTAATTCAGTTGACAGAAATATGAGAATGTGTAGAATCGGTAGACGCTTCCATTATCCTTGAATTTAGATAGTTTGTATTTCAAGAAATATATGTTCCATGTGTTGCTGATGAATATTTTGAATTTGTTATCCGGGTCATCTTATACTAGAGATTCCTAAGGGATTTAATCAACGTACGTTGATACTATTTTAATAATTTCGAATATTCATGTGGTTCTGAAATAGATCGAGGGCTCCTAAATAAACTTTTGTTGTACTATGTAATAGAGTTCGAATTTGGTCACTTACGTTAATTATGGAGAATATGGCACTGCAATATCATAGTAGTCATCTTAGTGTTGTGGAACTATATTCTGTTATGTTTTATGAATAAGCTTTTAACACTGGCTTTGCATTAACTGATGGAGATTTCTAATGCTATTTTGATTGTAATGTCTTTCTTGATTGCTTTTTGAAATGAAGCCCTTGTTTGATCCCCATTTTTTCAAAAATACATTTTTCTCTCTATTCTTTTCAACCACATATTCTTCAATAAAATAATATTACACTCAAATCCAAAATTCTTCTTTCTTTTTTAACCACACATTATCCATCAATCTACTATTTCAAAATATATTCTACACCAAAAATGGGGCTCAAACAGGACTGAAATTTGGATCCCATTTCCTCTTTCACAGTTTCTATTAGTCTTCAAGAATATGAAAACCTATTATATTTCCTTCTTTGGCATTTGGAAAATCTTCTTCATTTTCTTTTCTTATTTTTTTGGCTGTGGGGATTGTCTTAATTGTGTGTACTTGTGCATAAATCCTCACATTGAAGTTCTAATATAGTGCATTCCAACGGTGTAAACTTTTACTTTTTGGTTTTCTATTTGTTATTTCCCTCTAACTTTTTTATTTTGTATTCTTCTTTTTCAGTTATGTGATTACTGTTACATTGATTTTTCCAGGTTCCTGGAGCAGAAGCACTTGTTCTGAGAGTTGTATCATCTGTGGATAAGAAGTTGGAAGTTAAACCTAGGTTTCTTGAAATTTTTCAAGAGGAAAACTATCCATCGGAGTTTGCATATAAATCTAAGGTATGATAAGACCAAAAATGTAATCTTCCAAGTTGCCATACAAATCTAGCGTAGGCTGTACACAATTTAAACGCAGGTTGCTTATGGTGATCTATATTAAACAGCACAACTCTATGATTTCAAGGTCCTTGTAAAAAGGTTCCCAGTTTTAAGTTCATCTATAATTATATGAATGCACACCATTTTGAAAGAATTTAAAATAATGGCTTTTCTTTAGTGCTTTGACTGGCTGCTCTTATTTCCTTTCATCTTCTTATGTGAATTGATGGATGCTGACCTCTGAGCCTTCAATGTTATTAAATCCATCTGATCTGGTTAGAGAAATTCAAGTTGAAATACATCCTTGCACATTTAAGTAGACTTTGTAGTTTTCTATAATTATGACATATGACATGGAAAACTAATTCTTTGACAAGATTACACTTACTAAATTGAATCTGGAAAATGTCATCAATAAACTTCTTGAGCTATGAACTAAAATTTGCATCTTCCAGGTGGTATTATTATTTCAGAAAATTGAAGGCGTCGAAGTATGCCTTTTTGGGATGTACGTTCAAGAATTTGGATCAGAATGTCAGCAGCCAAATCAGCGCCGAGTTTATCTTTCATATCTAGATTCTGTGAAGTATTTCAGGCCAGACGTCAAAACAGTGACAGGAGAGGCTCTTCGGACATTTGTGTATCATGAAATTTTGGCAAGTTTATTCCTCCATTTCATTCCATACTAAATTTTTGCGCCTGATTCATGCAAGGCAAAACAAATATTGTTACAATTCGTTATATTGACATCTGAACAATATAGTAATTCCCTACAGATTGGATATTTAGAATATTGCAAATTGCGTGGTTTCACAAGTTGCTATATATGGGCTTGTCCTCCATTAAAGGGCGAAGACTACATTTTATATTGCCACCCAGAAATTCAAAAGACGCCAAAATCTGATAAACTCAGGGAGTGGTGAGATTGATAGTCTTCTAATTTGAGACTGACATTTATTTTTGCTATCACTTTTTGATATTGTCATGGATGTTTATCTTTTATTTCAGGTACTTGTCCATGTTAAGAAAAGCTGCGAAGGAAAATGTTGTAGTTGATCTTACTAATTTATACGATCATTTCTTTGTTTCTACTGGCGAATGTAAAGCTAAGTTGACTGCGGCACGGTTGCCATACTTTGATGGAGATTACTGGCCTGGTGCTGCAGAGGACATGATCTATCAACTACAACAACAAGAGGATGGGAGGAAACAGCATAAGGGAGCTACGAAAAGAACCATCACAAAAAGAGCTTTAAAGGCATCTGGTCAAGCTGATCTTTCTGCAAATGCATCGAGGGACCTCCTGTTGATGCATAAAGTAATTTTATTGCCCGTGTTTACATTTTTCTTTTGTGTTTAAATTTCTCTAGATTGTAATCTTTTATTTTGAATACCTACCAATTACAATATAGCTGTTATTATTAGTATTTCTAAAACGAAATATTGCAGGCACTTAAAAATAGTCATGGTTTATTTGCTTATAGTTATTTATATTTTCTCTCCTTTTAATTGTTTTTGTGGATCTCTCACACATTTTGACTGTTGATTTATGTTTTGGATGCATTTTTCTTTATGTGGTTCTTTCCACCAGCTCTTACTGTTAAACACATTGCTACATGTCTTTTTATTGGTTCTTATAAACTTTTTTCTGTTTTTAGCTTGGTGAGACGATTTCTCCGATGAAGGAGGACTTTATCATGGTTCACTTGCAACATTCATGCTCACACTGCTGCATTCTAATGGTATCTGGAAATCGTTGGGTTTGCAAACAGTGCAAAAACTTTCAGCTTTGTGACAAGTAAGGAGTCTGCTGACGTTTTAGGCATCAAATTAATTACTATTTTTTGTCTCTCTTTCCTGGGCCTTTTCTTTCTGGAGCTATCCATTTTCTACGTGCTTTAGATAGATATTAATAAAAACTGATGCGCGCTAAGTTTAGATGGCCACGGGGAAGTTTATCAGTCTTTTTCCCTTAGCAACAAGATCCCTTTCCCCTTCCTCCCTCAATCTCCCTCCTGGTCAGATAGGAGAAGTGGAGGTAAACTCAGGAAACAGATATTAGATACATATTGAAAATAGAATATCTAGCTTGAACATTCTGTGCTCGCGATATCTGTTTTTTTGTATCTTCGAGAGTTATATGGTCTGTCATTGATTTCGTGCCACGTTAGATGCTCCAGCGAACCACTCAATGACATACTGTTCTATCATCAAGGAGCTTAGTTCCTGTGAGATAGAGGAAATGGAGTGCAATAAGAATTTGTAAAGCTATTTATTTGATGTTGGCCAAAAAAAGTTTGGCATTCAAAAATTAGTTGTTTTCTATTGAGGTTTTCTGCAAAATGATTCCAGTAATATTCTGTGGATTTCTTAATTACTATTATTTCCATGGTAAGTGGTATGCGAGTTATTCTTCAAATCAATTTTATTAACAATTTCCATCAGATGAGAAATCTCTTTTGCTGAAATCACGTTTCCCACTCATCTGTCATCCACACTTGTACGCAAATGAGTGAAGTCCATGAACAATAACTGATTGTATAATCTATGTAGTACTGTTTTATTTAACCATAGGACTCCTTTATTCTCTTGACTTTCTCCAGGTGCTATGAATCTGAACAAAAACGCGAGTACCGAGATAGACATCCTATGAATCAAAAGGACAAGCATGTACTTTACTTGGTAAATTCTGCAGGGTTACAATTTTTTGCTCAAGTGGTTTTAATCATACTTCATTGATCTCCGTTTTCTACATGAATTAGACTGTATTTAGAAGTTGAAAAAACTGCAGGTAGAAATCAATGATGTTCCTGTTGATACCAAAGATAAAGATGAGATTCTTGAGAGTGAATTCTTTGATACGAGGCAGGCATTTCTTAGCCTTTGTCAAGGAAACCATTATCAATATGATACCCTGCGTCGTGCTAAGCATTCCTCAATGATGGTCCTCTACCATCTTCACAATCCCACTGCCCCAGCATTTGTAATGACATGTAATGTATGTCAACATGATATAGAAGCCGGTCAAGGTTGGCGCTGTGAGACATGCCCAGATTATGATGTATGCAATGCTTGTTATCAAAAAGAGGTTGGGATTAGTCATCCTCACAAGTTAACTAATCAATTATCCAATGAACGTGATGCACAAAATAAAGAAGCAAGGCAATTACGAGTTCAGCAGGTGCTTTTTTCATTTCTTTCATTTCGTGTTGTTTCACTTCATTTTGCTACTTTTACATCATTATCATTAATCTATTAGGTCTTGCTATACACAACTTTTTGCTCTTTCAATGTGTCGTACGCCTCTTTGCCTGAACTGTACTTCAATTAAAATAATTGGACAAAGATACACATTCTCTCTCTCTCTCTCTCTCTCTAAAGTCGAAGGTTGGCTTTTTCCACCAGAGGTATAGATCATTCATAAGTGCCTGAACAAGCATGCATTCCAAAAGAGATGGTCCATTTGCATTTGGAAGTCATACATAATGATGACCTGTCAGTTCTGATTGCAGACAAGTGTTACATAGTGACTGGGGAAAACACCTCACTTATTGACACGATATCTATTTTACTTTGCAGCTTAGGAAAATGCTTGATCTCCTGGTGCATGCTTCTCAGTGTCGTTCTCCAAATTGCCAATATCCAAACTGTCGCAAGGTGAAGGGACTTTTCCGCCACGGTATGCTGTGCAAAATACGTGCTTCTGGTGGGTGTGCTCTCTGTAAGAAAATGTGGTATCTTCTTCAGCTTCATTCTCGAGCCTGCAAAGAATCTCAATGCACTGTACCGCGCTGCAGGTCTGTTCACCTCTCTTTTTCATCCTTGAGAATTTGAAATTCCCCCATATCTCTGTCATTACTCAAGTGGAACGCTAGTTTTGTTCTAGAAATCATATAAATTTATGTACAATGTTTTGATGCAGAGATTTGACTGAGCACATTAGAAGGCTGCAACAGCAATCTGATTCCCGAAGAAGGGCAGCTGTGATGGAAATGATGAGGCAGCGTGCTGCAGAGGTTGCTGGGAATTCCGGATGAGACAGTTGTACATTAATAGTGACATTTTGATTTACTCTTTCACAAGAAGAAAATTTAGTCATTAACTGCTTTGTTTATAGGCCGAACTTGGGTGGTAAAAGAGGTACACTTTCTTTGGGACAATTTTTCCCGTACATATTTTTCCGGATAAGCTCCATACTGATGTTTACAAAGATCAGATACTGCTCCAGTCTGCAACACCACCTGCATACTGAAGTTATAAATCAGAGACTGCTCGTCTGGAACGACCAACTATATTGTTCAGATTGTGCAAGGGTGTAGAAGTATGTTGCTGAATAAGTGTAATACTTCAATTTTATTTTCATGTTTTTTGTTTATTGCCGTTGTTTGATGGCATGTGTACCATATCTTTCTTAACGTGTCTATAGATTATTTCACTTTCCAGAGAAATCGCATGGGGGATTGCAGTTTTTTATTTTGTATGCTGATTTCCTCCAAACTTCGTGGGTGAAGCAATAAATAGCTTAAATAATTTGTCAATATTTATTACGTTGCACTAAAATTTTCTTTTACCTTTACTTTTTATATGTTGGCAGTTGATGGATCACTTAGAACTCCTCGAAGATGAGAGTTAAACCCTGATGGCATGTTTGTTGTGTAGGACTAATTATGACATGCTATGTATTCTTCTTTAATACAATGTAATCTTTATGTTGTTCAATGTATTAAGCCCTAGGCCGCCATTTTTAAAGGAAGAAATAGAGTAAGGTTCATGCTTTAAAAGCCGCTGCCTACGTATACACTTTATCTAAAAGATGTTTAATCTTACTAATTTTCTTTGTTTTTATCAAGAAGTGCGAGCATCAGAGCCAGAAGGGCAGGTGGTTCTCGATTATTTCAAATATTGTACACAAGCAATTTATGTTTAGAGTAATGATCGTTGGTTATGTGAAGCTAATATGGAATCGTCCGATGAACAAAATGTATTTCAACTTTATTGAATAGTGTAATAGTGGCATCATTATCCACACAAATCGATTAGTTTATCACTCTGATATATTCCACAAGATGTCTTTAGAATTTGTCAAATAATTAACTGTTTAGTATCATATCATAGTTAGCCATTGGTGGGTCTTACACTTAATTTCCTCTATTTATTATCAGTAATTTGTCTCGAGCCCATTATAGTTACAACTTTCAAGAGCGGGTCATGTCAATTTGAGACGGGCAAAAATCACAATTTAGGCATGAGTATAAGACTGCGCAAATTTAAGGGAATAAGTTTTAACTTTTTAGAAATCATGAGGTAATTACATTTTATTAATTAAATAAAAAATTATTTATAAAATAATATCAATTTCTCTTTAGTTCGACCACAGTCACGGCATCCATCCCGCCACAATCTCCTCTTACAGTTGCTGGTATCTATCTCTCGTCAGCATCCATTTTCACAGTCACCGACATCCAAATAATTTCGTTGGAGAAAAGATAAAATCTACAGATATCGTCGGTGACTAAGCATCTTCTTTAGTAACGAATTGATCGCCGCTCAATCCATCGTCGGCTCCATTAGTAGAGAGAGAGGTGGAAACATAGTTGATGTTCAACAACTGTAACCTATATAACATGACATGTAACCTACGAACTATAACATGTGACCGAGTAATATTGACATCTGTGACTTGTATAATATGACATGTAACATATGAATGATGACCCGTAACCTGCAAACTACATGTAACCAATTAATATTGATTTATGAACATAAATCAGTGTTCTGTAACCAATTATATTTGTTCTGTGACATGTGAATATTAATCTGTGACATGTAACAATTGCACAAAGACGTGACGTTATGAGGTAACATGTCACAAGCTATTGTGCACAGGTCATTGCATCAATGCCACATATAATTTATTGCATTGGTCACAAATTATTTATTGGTTACGAACTGTGTTTATACAAAGCCAACCAATCCAGAACCAGCACCATAATCACCAGAACCACCACTTGCACCACCATCGCCAACACTAGTTACACTACCACCATCTCAAAATCCACCACAAAACTACATCAAAAACTACCATAAAACAACCACCCATCTCCACCACAACCACAATCACCACCTAACAAAAACCACCACCACTATTGTAATTAGGACCCAAACCTTGATACCGGCATTTGTCAAGGACTCAATTGCTTCTGGAACTCCTTGTTGCAATTTTATATTTAACTGATCGTCGGAGAGTATGGGTAGAGAGACGTCGCCAGAGATTAAATTGGGGTAGAGATAGAGAGAGTGATAGTAAGAGACGAGAGAGAAATTTTAATTTTAATTGCAAACCTGAGTTTTGCTTAAATAAACTTTACACCTAATTTTTTAATTATCATCTTTAAATACGTGTGTTGTGTAATTTCCAAGTCGAGAAAAAGAGTTTGGAATTGGATCCAAATGGTAGAAGAGTTGGTCGGAGATTTGTTGCTTGCCTGAATGGAAAATGGATCATACTGAGGATCACGGGCATAACTACAGAAGGCCAAAAGATGCCAGCATTGGCTCGGACTCGAGTTCTGCGTGACAGCGTGAGCCACCATGTCAATGATACGTGGAGCAGTCCACCAAATTGGAATTGTGTGCACGATGAATCAAGTTCCTTGCGAGCTAACTACTTTACCGATATATGGAGCACTGGAAAAACATTAGTCCTACAAATCAGAGCTGTGCGCTTTTCCCTTTGCTCGTAGTTGAGTTCTACCTGAGTTACGATGTTTGCAATACTAAACATACAATATCCTTTCGATAGTTTTATCTTAATGCTAAAATGGAGTGAAATATTCGATCATTGTCTAAGACAAGCAATTATAGTACTCATACAAAAGTAACATACGATTGGGTATGTAATCTTACAAGATCATAGTCTATACAACAAACTAGTTTCTTAATAAGTGTCGGACAAAAAGGTGCCTTCAGATTCATTGTACAACGATTAGGAAATCTTCAATATATTTAATATGGAGAGAAACATTTGACCAATGTCTAACACGACAAGCAAACTCGGGTACTCGTAAAAATAGAAGATACCATACTCATAAAATACAAACCTTAAAACAAATAGGACCAAACAAACAGATATTCACACCCTAATCATACAAAAACTTTCCATAAACAAATACTTCTTTAACTACAAAAACTGATGCAGACGATTCTTGAGCACATAGTCAGAAATGATCTTATTTGTTTTCTCTGTTGGATGGAAAGAATCCCAAAATACATACTTATTTGCATCTGAACATGTAAAGGGATTCATTTGATCACACATGTATCCCATCTCAAACATTCCTGTCGAACAGCATGCCACTGCTGCTACATCAAATCCTGTCATACATAAATTGCCACAATTTTTAAGAATATGTCGGTATTCTTTTATTATTTTCTTAATGAAAAACGAGCGAATATATCACAAGAAATACAGTAATAAAGGTGTTAAGAGACCCGACCAACCGTGTCAAGAAATTTTTTTGTGTTATTAATAATGTCTTTCTTCCATGATATCATAAGTTGTACAAAAATAAGCGATTTCAAATTATTCGGTAGGAAGTTAAGTCTTAAATTTAGGATTGATTACAATAATATTTTCCCGGTACCTTTTTTTTTTTTTTTAGGGTAAGTGAGAGTGAGTGAGACAAAGAAAATTAACTTGGAAGGATGCAATTATTCTGAGCTTTAATAAACTTTCGCGAACTTATAAAGTATTACAGCTTAAATAAAATAAAAATTATACTCATCGTATGTGTATTTATTTTTCATTTAGGGCAATCTCGACTCAAATTTTAATGAATTTTAAATATTTATATAAACATACTTTATCCAACTCAAGTTTTAATAGATTTTACAAAAATGTATGCATTTCTCACACATATTTTTATAGCTTGTGACATTAATATTCACTTGACTTTTTGCGTTTTTTGGTTAAAAATCTATAATAAATGCAACCTTGGGCCATCAGAAATCAAAATTCAATCCTGGCTCTATCACTGCTAATTAGTACTTAACAAATAAACTAATAATTATACACCCTCCATTCCATTTATATATGCTTATTTTATTTTTTACACGGATTAAGAAATCTTATTTAATGTTATTGAAAAAATAATTTTTGCCAGAAACTTTCCTAGTTTACTCTCATTTAATTATCAATATCCAGTAGTAAATTATTATTGAAAGTAGTAAAGAAATAATGGTATATTAGTAAACGAATAAAACAAAACATTCTTAAAAAGAAATAAGACTATATAATTGGGACAAGAAAATAAGGAAAGTGAGTTATATAAATGGGACGGAAGGTATATCATTTATTGTTATTTATATAAATGGGATGGAGCTATATGAATGAGAGCTATATAAAAAGACATTTCAAATTTTACTTGTTTTTAAACTTTGCAAACATGCTCTTAGGTTGTTGTTGTCAATGTTTTACTCAAAGTCGTTGGCAGTAAACAATCATTAGTATTTTAAAAGGATAGTTAATACAAAAGAATAAGAGTTATGTTATTTGTACAGAATTTTGTACAAAATGGATGACAAAAAGGCCAAGTGGCTCCCCCCTCCCAATGTTGCGGCAGGCGCGATCCAATAGGAGCCGCTACTTGGCCATTTTTGTCAACAAAGTTGTACAAAATTATGTACAAATAGAATTATTGAAAGAATAATGCTCTGCCTCAGCACTAGTTAGGTTAGACAATTAATTAATGGGGACAACTGCTATCTAGATTGGTGCTATGACAAAAAATATGTTTTTGTTTGATGCCCACTAAAATGAGTTTTAGTGGAAAAACGAGTTTTGAAATAGTGATTTTTTGAAGAACGTGTGGTTGAAAAATAAGGAAAAAATTTGAATTTACGTGTAAAATTTTTTTTTGTAAGAACGTGTAATTAAAAATGAGTTTTAGATAAAAAAAAAAAAATGAGTTTTGAAGAATGGTAGACAAACAGGACAAAGAGTAATATTATATAATACCAATCTAGGTGGTAGTTGAGATATGTTGTATTGAGCAAATAACTAACGGTGTTAACTATCACCTACTGACGCTACGTTGGTACTATGCAAAATAATAATGGTAGGTGGCAGTTGGGATGCATTGAATAATTGATTAATGGGGTTTGACTGGTGAGTAATATTTTGCTCACTAAAATAGTCGTCTTACGTGACATACATGTGACGATTAGTAATTTGATACATTAATGTATTGTCTCATATATCAAATCATTAACCGTTACATGTATGTCACGTAGAACCACTACGACAACAAGCAACTGCAAATATTATTATTGTAAATAAAATTGCTCGATGCAAAGTAAGTTTAGAGAAAACTTACCAAATAATGAAGGTTTCTTGATGATTTGCAAGAAAACACTGTAAGGATCTGAAAAAACTACTCTCATGCCAGGCAATTCTTTGTTCAACCTGTGCGCTAAACCACTCAATTTCTCATTGAAATGCAGTGCCACAGTGTTGTATCCATCATTGCATCCCTCTCCGAATCCATTGAAGAAATTTGTTGTCCTCTCCAATGGAAGACACCCCATTGGAGGTAAACCTGTCAAGGACATTTTTCTAGCACCTAAACCATATATTTCCTTTATAAATTTTTCTGCAAGTCCTATGAGGAAAACCTGGTACTGATCCACACTGTACTGGGATTGTCTGTCTGGAAGTGTGTAATAGTTTTCTAGGAAGTCATTTGTTCCCATGCTAATCAAATATAAGGCCTCACTGATTATGAACTTTGCCTTTTCTTCACCAACATAGGCCTTGAGCTTTTTCTGATAGTCCTTGTAGTACTCCACTTCCTTCCAAACTGGCAAAACATTCTGCATTCAAACAGTAATAAATTTGAGATCGACTACGTAATAACGGGATCCATTTCTGTCCATGTCTCCGTAGCCAGGCAGTCGGTTAATGAGGTGTTACAAGAGTCAGCCAGGGTGAACAAGTCAAATCTTGTGACGTGGATCGTTTACGACTTAAAGTCACAAGTAATACTATCTGTTTTGAAATTTATGCAAAGCACCTAAAGTAATGTTTTTTCTTCACTCGGTCGGCTATATGCGGGGAAAAAATTAATACTAAAATAAGTAGCAAGTAAAATGAAACTGGAGACTTACAAGTACATCGGAAGTCGAGTTATCATAACCAGTACCAGCAGAAGCGAAGCAGACACCAGCAGCAAAATCTGAAATACTATACATGGGATCTAAATAAGCAGGCACAAATGGCCTAAGCCCAAATCCCTCAGAAATAAAATCCGGAGGAATGCGGCCATTTGAGAATCTCCCTGTGGGTTTCCCACCAAAGAAATCTCGACCATACGGCCTAAAATTGCTCTTCAACACAGTCGAAATCTGATTATTATTCCCAGCATCAACAGATGAATCTCCAAACACTATAATGGCTGGAACTTTTGCTGCACCAGTGATGATTAAAATAAAAAACTGGGACAAAAACAGCCATGGTAAGTACACACATTCCATCTGTTTGTCCTCCTTTTTTTTGTCTCAAGAAACAAATTAAGTGAGCTTTTATCCTGAACTGGAATTGCGATATTAACAAAGTGGACGGGAAGGAGTTTGTTGGGTATCATTTATTGGCAAAGAAATCAGATTCACACTTTGATTTTGTATTTTATATAGTCAAGAAAATCTTTTATGGTAGTAATTAATGAGGGTTGATAGTGGCCATTCAATAGGCCTCAGGTTAGTTCTTGAATGAATGTTAGTCTTGAGAATTGTACATATTCCGGACTTCCGGTGGACTTGGCCGCTTGCTTTAAATAACGTGAAAGTTAGACTAATTTTTACACGACTGAGCTTCCGACTCCCTCAACCTTTAAAAACAATAACGTAATACCACTAGCCTTGTTGGGGATTGAAGTTCCATCCCAGAAAGTTAAAAATTACTATTAGGTGCAACGTACAAATTGGACCTCCAACTTTCAAACCAATCCACTTTGATCCTCAACTTCGAAAATTTTCACATTCGTTCCTTCATATTTCGAGAGAGTGCAAGTTTTCGTACTGCATCATGGTCTGTACGTAATTTACATGATTAATGCATAAACTATTTATCCCATAAAGTCGTACGAAAACTTGAAGTAGGGACCAAAATCCAAAAATTTGAACGTTACAGGTGACTGCGATCACATGTATGACCAGGTTTTCACGCTCAGGTCGTGTTTGCTTACTGCGGCCACTGTTGAGGGCCTTGGGCTGTTTGTATGGGGTTCGGCCACGGTTTGCTTACCATAGCCCTGTCCGTGAAGTTTTCTTCAATTGTTTTTAGGAAAAATTTCATAATTAAGAGATTTAATTTTACCAATTTCAAATTTAAGATATAATGTTTAAAATTTCAAATTTCAGATTTTTTACAGTTTAAAATTTCAAATCTCAGTTTTTTTTAAATTTTATTTATAAATTAATTAATTAAATATATATTATATTAATTAAATATATTAAGGTCACAATTTTCACATAATTTTTATAAATTTTATAGGTCAAATTTTGTTCATCGATCACAAATCAAAAATTAAAACGTCAAAAATTATTCCACAGCTATAAATCATAAATTTTATAGGTCACAAATTATTTTACGGTCACAATTCCAAAATTTTGTAGGTCAAAATTTGTTCATTGGTTACAAATCAAAAATTGAAACATCACAAATTATTTTACGG
>CAIGRK010087251.1:0-11039 GCA_903798315.1 Fraxinus greggii
ATTGGACTATGCTCGAAATATAATTAAAAAAAAAACTTTGTTACATATCTAGTCATGTACAGCATAACGTGTAACTACCAAACACGCAATCTGAATTCAACTTAGTCTGGATAAATTCAAATTTGATTCAATCAGAGAACTATTCAAGTTTGAACGTCTTATTTCGATAGCATACATGAGGATTGTCATATATACTATATTAATTATCAATCTTGACTTTAATTTTATTCATTGACCAGAGTTTCAAGTTTTGGGCCGTTTAACATATCTTTTGAAAAGCTAAAGAGAGATTTTGAGATTCAAAAGTAGTTTTGCGCCCGTTTGGCTAATTTTATGAAAGTGTTTTTGATAATTAGAGGAGCTTTAGATGAGGAAAAAAAAAAAAAAAACCTGGTCCGGTTTGGCTTCCTCTAAAATCATTTACAAGATATGAAGTGTTTTTAAAAATTAGTTTCCAAACAAAAATTAAAGTAACTTCCTCCAAAAATTCTTCTACAGAAAGCAAAAGTGAAAAAAATAGAAGTCATGTCAAAGGATTCTTAATCTTGTTGACGTAATTAGTGCGTTGTGTGACAAATATTATAATGTACATAAAACTGTTTGAATGCAAAACTTGAATTTACAATTTCATAATAACTGTTAGGTTTTAGTTTATTTATGTAATTGAAAAATTTTGTGGACAAAATGACTTAATTGGGATAGGTTGTAAAAGCTCAAGGAGTAACGTTTAATTAATTCAAAAGTTAGTTAGTAGGTCTAGAATTTCAAGTTTGGAACAAGAAAAAAAGGCGTGAATTTTCGCTAGACTATCGCCAGGGTTGGCTCGAGCTATAAAAGCAGAAATATCGTCTCTAGACCGTCGCCCCTCCTTCGCTCGAGCGACACACTGCCTTTTTATCGCTGTGCCTTCGCTCGAGTAACAATATTGTATGAGAAATTTTTATTTCGCGATTTCAATTCTTTTACCCGGCTCATTTGTTTTTTGACCTACATATAAATAATAGAACTCACATGCATGGTTTTCTAAGGTTGAACATTGAGAGAAACAGCTTAGAAAGTTATTCTTCCATAGTTTATCTTTCAACCTTCAATTTGTGTGAGATCTTCTGAGTGAAAAACATCACTTCCATAATTCAAATACCAAAAATCATTTCCTCTACATCTGGTCAGAGTTCTGAAGATCGAAGGAAGCTGACATGAATTCATCATGTCTGTGAAAAACGGGTCGTTCTTCGTGATCTACGGGAAATAAATGAATTCACAAGGTTTGGAGTGGTACAGGGTAGCAGATTCCACAGAGAGTTTTGGCAACAACAGCTAAGGATTGGTGCAGGGAAGCACGAAGTCCACGGAGAGCTGTAAGGAGTGCAGTCAGGTGATCAGATAGTACGGGTCGTCTAATCTGGTAGACTGTAAGTTGTTATATTCGTTTATAGTAGATTGGCTGGTAAAGTGCTCGGAGTTTTTCCCAGTTGGGTTTCTACGTGATCATAATGTTGTTCGTTTATTGCTTTATATTATGAACGTATAATCTGTGGTATTTAAACTTAGGATTAAATTGATTGGATGATTAACCATCTAGAGATAATTAATTTGTGATTTGTTGCTAGTTAGTAAATGATATTTTAATTTCGCATATTACACCTATTCACCACTTTTTAGGTGTTGTTAGGGTCGAACTTGAGTTTTTCAACCATCTTCAAATTTTTACTCTTTAAAAAAATTGTTTTCAAGTTGCATATATAATATTTTGCCCTATTTGGTTTAATTAAAAAATTAATAAAAATCTAAATCAAATTCAATTAATTTGAACCATACATTCACAGACCCATAATTTTTATTACTTTTCATTTACATATTTCATCAACTTTTATCATAATCTAATTTTCAGCAAAACCAAATAGGGGATTAGTAAATTAAGATATATTCTCTCAATTAATGATCACACAATTTTTTTCTTGTACAAAAAATGGTTAGATCTCCAATCGAATGATTTTTGTATAAAAGTCCATTCTAATCCGTGCAAACATTTCAACATAGGGACTCGAACACGAACAATTTTATATTAATTTTTCTAAAGTCATATACAAGATAAGAATATAATATGATTAGAGATGAAATTTTAACGTATTCAACAAGAAGGTTGAGATAATTCACATATTCGAATCATAGCTCTCATCGTTAGGCCCCATACGAAATAGGGAAATGTTGGACTTATTTAGTGATGTACAAAGAATCCATTATGATTTTGTATTTTTTTTTTTTTATTAAAAGGAAATTGCCTTTATGTAATTTGAATGGCCAAATTGAATCCTACAGTGTATTGTGTTGACATTTCATGTCTTCATTGTTGTTATTTTTTTGCCTTTTATTTAGCAATTTCAATGGTGCAAATAAGAGATCATCATTAATTCTATCTAGCCTTTGTTGTAGTGCTATGATCATCTTCTTTGGTTTCATTTTCTTCTACCTGAAAAACCTTAATTTTGAGATAAGTCGTTTCGTTTTTTACCGCGGAAAGAAGAAGAAGACGAAGAAGAAGAAGAAGTTAATTGAATCTCACATCAGNTTTTTTTTTTTTTTTTATTAAAAGGAAATTGCCTTTATGTAATTTGAATGGCCAAATTGAATCCTACAGTGTATTGTGTTGACATTTCATGTCTTCATTGTTGTTATTTTTTTGCCTTTTATTTAGCAATTTCAATGGTGCAAATAAGAGATCATCATTAATTCTATCTAGCCTTTGTTGTAGTGCTATGATCATCTTCTTTGGTTTCATTTTCTTCTACCTGAAAAACCTTAATTTTGAGATAAGTCGTTTCGTTTTTTACCGCGGAAAGAAGAAGAAGACGAAGAAGAAGAAGAAGTTAATTGAATCTCACATCAGTTAATGCTGTTTAAACCCTTATTGCATGAGCTTAGTTCGATTTTGGAAAAGGAGCGAAAAGGTTTTGGCTTGGACGATTCAAATATTCTGATATAAGCTTATTGACCGAAGAAATTGCATCTTTCCAAAATTTATTATAGAAATAGATGAAGCAAAAAGAATGATAATCATAAATCGTAAGTGACGAGTCTAACCAACATCAACAAATAAATTTTATATTATGAAAAATTTAAAAATAAAATAAAATAAATATTTTTTTTCTCCTCCCCACAAAAATATTAAATAAAGTTCCTTCCTTTTTAGCCAAATTTGAGCTGCCCAAAAAGAAAATCAATGCGACTACTCGACGACGAAATAGCCCATACTTTATATCTTTGGTAGAGTAAGGTGTGGGTCTATGGTGGAAATTTGAGATAATGACTATTACCTTCATTTTTTTTTAATTTTTTTTTTCAATTTAAAATTTTGCAAAATTTATCAACAGCCTTCGCCTACTTTCTATATACACACATCTACGAGTTTATTAAAAACGAAACTTGAAAGATGGAATATTTTGGAGAGACATAAAGTGAGACCTCCAACACACGAACTTTAACATAAGAAAGAAAACTAAGATTAACGATAGAGATTATGCTATGCCCGTTTTCTTTATCGAAAAATCGTGTCCATAATTTTAAATAATCACAATTTTGAAGCGAAGTATTCTCCCAAATAGTATCTTCTAGAATCATATTGAAGATGATACGTTAGAGACGTTAATTTTCGAGTTAAAACGCGACAGTCGTTTAGTTTTCATAATAATGAGTATTGGCGTCAAGAAGTTATCTATAATATATTACTCAATATTTTCGAAAAACGTAGAGTCTTTTTTTTTTTTCTTTTTTCTGTTTAGAAAACTGAAAAATAAATCAAATATTTCTGTTTTGAAGATGCAGTATCAATCAGACACCTTTCTATGAGGGACCATTCAGTTGCATTTTGGTTGGTCTTGAATGAAGTCGAGTTCATCACTTACAGTTATCCATCGCTGCGGGCAGGCCAACGACGTCGTGTGCCGTATCTAATAATGTCTCTATTTTGATTATATGTTTCTTGTACTATAGTCTTAAGCAACATCATATCATACATACAACTTGATATATATGGTCAAAATGTGCTTGGAAAAAAAGAAAAAAGTAATGGAGTAGGGTTTTCTTCCATCTTTTTTTATACGTCGAGATCAAACATGTTTGGCCACCATTAAAAGTTTTTGTGTTTTATTTCGACACTAAGCGTGTGCTGCTAAGTATCCAAAGGAGTTACGAAACATCAGTGTTCTAAAAAGTATGAAGCGTGATTAGGCGACGATGACAAGTTTTACGTTATTGCGATGTCTTACGACGTCTAAGTGTGTGTTTTAGAATACTGACGATAGAAACCAAACATGCTAATTTCGATAAATAAAAATCATTAAAAATATAACTTACTAATCATTAAAAAGTTGCAATGTCTAGCCATATTTATAGTCTTAAAGAAAGTTGAATATGTTGGATATAATTTTTTAAGTTATAATTTAAAAAAATAAGCTTTTCACAATATAAATGTTTTAATATTTGAGTTTTTTCAAAAAAATCATTTTCAATAATTGTTTCTATTTACTTGTGAAATTTTTTGAACAATTTAAGATCGGGCAATGAACAGAAAGTGATAAAAAGGTAAATATGAGGAATTTACACTCCATGTCAATATTTGGCTTTATATTTTCAAAAAGGTCACTTTTAAAAAAATCTTTGAGAAAATATCAATTTTGGACCTTTTTACCCCTTTAAAAATTTTAAATCCCAAATTTGTTTTTAATTAATCTTGATTTGACTAATGAAAATGTTGTATAAATAGTATATATATACATCACACAAACAAGCCTTCTTCCAATGTCTAATCAGAAGTTATTTGGAGTGTGGACCCCCACTTGAAATTGATGACATGGATAATATTATTTGGACCATTATTATTCTCTTGAAAAGACAAATAAATACATAAATAATACAATAGAGACCTATATATATATATTTCAGAAAAATTAGAAATCATTATCTAGTAAGAAAGACAAGATCATACGTATATAAAGAAAAATAAGGCAAAATCTTGTTTATATATCGTTTAATTTTAGGGATGGAAATGGGGTGGGGTGGTTTGACCATTACCATGTCACCTTGTTTGAGATTTTCGGGAGCCGGAGTGGGAAAATCCCCATTTATGACGCTCGCTTGATTATTTATTTGTTTTTATTTTTTAAATGAAATTATATTTAAAGGAAAATATAACATGCAAAAAATTTGGGACATGTTCGGAGGAGGAGAGTATGTTCCCTAAATCAAACCCGTTTACTATTCGGGGCTAAGCAATACTGGAAAGGTTTCGTGTAGGAAAGCTTGTCAATATTTTATACCAAACACACATTATGTTGCTAGAAAATTCAATGAATCGAAACTAAAAATCTCATTATCTGTCCATTTTAAGAAAAACTGAGATAATATTCAATTCAAACCAATAGACGCTACAATTCAAAAATCTAATTTGTGTATATTTATGTGGTCGTTAATGCTATTTTTGTCAATATTCTTAACCATCTTAGTAGAAGTTAATGCTATTTTTGTAGATTTTCTTAATATTAAATTTCAAATTCAAGCCCATTAAATAGGTCCAACCCATCGAATAAGGCTTAGTTTTTAGTTATCTCAACAAACTAGCTGCACATTTCCTGCTGCAACAATTCAGTCTTCATGCTTGTCGTTTCTTTCTTTTGGTTCAAGTTCTTGATCAGTTGATAGTTGATCAATCCTAAGAACCTAAAGTAATTATGTAATATTTTCATATTTTTATGAAATTCCCAAGCACAAGGCGAAAGTAGGAAAATTAATTAAAAAAAAATTGAGTTGTGCGTTTATAAATTGGTTTGGTAGAACCACCATAACAAGAACAACATTGCCGGGAGTTAGTAGTCGATGTTATGCTATAGTTTCTAGTTCTAGACAGAGAGAATGGCAAACCAGTGACCGGTGAAGCTGCTAGATAAGTGTGTGAGGAAGAAGGTATACATTGATGCACCTTCAGTTTAGCACCGACTATTGTACTCTAACGGCTAAGCACGAAAGTGCTTACGAGATGCTACTCGAAAAACATTCGTAGTCAAGACGGGTTAATATCTCTACCTCAAAAGGTTCTTTAGGTATGTCCAACCACCGACTTACAATTCTCTTAATTTAACCTTAATAGACGCTGTATCTACATGACTAGTCTATTATTTCATCTCAAAGAATACATATAATCGAGCTTACCAGATAACCATTTCAAAATTGTGAAAGGATATCATTTTTCCATAAACCTCAATGGAAGACTTCTAAGCATTGACAGAGAAAGGTTAACATCTGCTACATGATATCCTCATTATCTGAGGCTAAAAAATCCCCTATCATGGAAATCCATTAATTGAGGAACTCGAATTTCCAGCATTAGTTGGCCGGTTGATCAAAGATGTTAATAGTTTACAGGTCAGCATCTTCATCTTTGTCTAGAGAGGCGGACAAGAAGCTTAAGATGAAGTCGTCCAGATCACCTTCCAGGACAGAATCAGGATGGGAAACCTCAAAATCAGTCCGATGATCCTTCACCATTCGGTATGGCTGCAAACAGAATCGTTAAAAAGGCAGAATCGTTAAAAAAGCAGTTAGGGTATCTGTGGAATCCAATTCCAGGATAACTCCCAAAGCATATAAAAAATGAACAAATGCATACGTGAAGCACATAAGACCGTATTTGGCTGCCAAAATTTATGTCAGTGAGGGATTGTGTGTGCTCTGCGTTCATCTCAGCTTGACGCTGCATCTCAAGCTGGTCCAAACGAGACTGAAGTACAGCCATGGCAGAAGCTTTGTTTTGATGCTGTGACCTGTTTCCGGAACAAGTCCATAACTTCCAATAAAAAGGCTATCCACAGCTTCACTTCTTGAATTAGAAAAGGTTGGCGATAAAAACAGTTCATTACCCAACTCGTTGTTTCGCATGGGTCATCAAACTTTTTCACGCTCCAAATTTGTCACTGAACTTCTACTTTTGTTTCAATTTAGGCATTCCGTTTGCTTCAATTTGCCAAATTAATGAAAATGCTGACATGGTGGTGGAAAGTAGATAACTTTATCTTATATATATATATATATATTGTTACTTTGGAAAAGCATGTTTAAAAAGCAGAACTAGTTTAACAAGACCTTTTGTCTAGTTAGACAATAAAATACCATGCAATGGTGATTTTTCAAGTCCTGTTATAGACTTATAGTGTTTGTTCACCTGATTAATTCTGTTAATTTAGCAGACTGTGTCTAAACTTGAAAAAGTGAAACATTAGTGATTAATTTGGGTAGGAAAAAAGAGTTTGGCGACCAAAGTGAAACAACAGTATAAGTGGGCAACTCACAGCTTTTTTAACCAGAAAAGGCTGCATACCTTTCATTTTGACAAGAGGCACTTACTCCAGTAGGAATGTGAGTTATCCGCACAGCACTCTCAGTTGTGTTAACATGCTGACCCCCAGCTCCCCCAGCTCGAAATCGCTCAATTCGAAGGTCGGATTCATTAATTTGTACACCGGAAAATCCATCGCCTAGAATTGGAATTACAGCTACAGAAGCAAATGAAGTATGTCTGCGCTTATTGCTGTCAAACGGTGAGATACGTACTAAACGGTGTGCCCCAACTTCAGCTTTGGCATATCCAAATGCATACTCGCCATCAACTCTGATTGTTGCTCGCTTAAAGATGCCAATTGTGTAAAGTTTAGAAAATTAATAGAAATTGTCAAGAAAATAACATAAATAATTGAAGAGAAATTTGCACATATCATTACTCTGATATTGTCCCATTCAAAGTGAATATAGTGAAGACAAGGAAACAAATATAATGAGAATAAATATTACAAGATGGTAACGAAAGTGATTTGTTTTATGTTTGAAGTTACTATTACGTTGTCTAATATTTGGAAGAGAGGCACAAAGCACTGGTTATGGTATACACTCTACTTCCTATAAACCAGGTTTATCACAAAGCGAAACGACAATCAACTGCCGCCCAACAGGCAATATTGCTCCACGGACTCCATTAGCAACATCAAAAAATGTAGTAAATGTTAAAAACATAAAGGTGGTAAGAACATGAACCTTGATTCCTGCCATCTCACCAGGCATTTCATCCACAATGGTAAGTCCAAAGCCTCGACGCTCAGCCCACTTTTTATACATCTGCATGACCATCGAAGCCCAGTCCATGCTCTCGGTACCACCAGCTCCAGCTTGAACCTATAATTAGTTAAAAAAGATTGTTTTCACCAAAATGATTCAAGCACAATCATATCCTGATAATCATACCACTAAAACAGGCTATAGAATCCATTAAGAAATTACAAACAATCATACATTTTTACGGGGGATAAAAAATAGAAGCAACTCTCTATTGATATTTTAAAAGCACTAAAAAATGCTCATTCATAAATTTTACCTCTATGAAGCAAGAACAAGAATCATGCTCCCCAGCTAACAAAGCTTCAAGTTCTTTTTCCTTGATATTTCTTCTCATTGTAAGTAGAGCATTTTGAGATTCCTGTAATTAGGAGAATAATAAGTTAATTTGCAAGTAACTCACGCAGAAGAATCACAGTTTCAATATCTACATCATCCCCAAAACTAAAACGTCACCAAAATGAATGTGAATAAAGATTACAACTGGAGAAGATAACTTAAGGATAGCGTTCTATGCCACTATCCAAAAGGCCAACATTTCTAACTTCATTTTCTTGTAATTAAGTTATCATATAATTAAATTCTTTTAATTTAATTTCATTATATTAAATATAAATCAATACACAGTTAAATTTTTCCCCAACAAGCTTTAATCATGTAATTCAATTAACTTTGATAAATGTGTATAGTGTTAATGAGTCCAAATGAATTTAGGAATAATAATGAAACAATAGAAATGAGTTATTTCCTGCCAAAAGTAGAAGCAATGTGAAACACCATAAATAGAACAGAAAGACACATGCCTAGAAAGAGAATAATTGAGGCCCCACCGATTCCAATTCTGCATCGTTCTCTTCCCGAGCAAGTTTAATCATTTCAATATGCTCAAGAAGTTCTTGCTCAAATGCATTAACCTCTTTCATTTTCCCCATAAGTGAACCGTGCTCTCGGCTTATCTTCCCAGCATGTACTGGATCATTCCATAGGTCTGGCTTACTCAGCTGATCAGATAATGTCTCCAACTTAGGTATTAACTTTTTCCACTGCCACCAAATAAGGATGAAAATGATCAAATTTAATTGTCAACACCACAATAAGCTGAAAACTCATAATAATAGTTATAAAACCATAAAAAACCATAAAAAAGGCTACTTGTACATATGTTTTGTACAGATGGGTTTACTTGGCTGATTTAACTTTTTTTTAAAACCAAAATCCAACGAACTCTTGCCACCTGGCATTCTGTAAATTAGGCACGTGTAGCATTTCTGACTAAATCATTCACATGTCTGGACAACAATACAAGTTTCTCTCAGAACAGTCATGTTCACTATTCTGCCACCGGAAATGACCATAGAATAGAAAACTCTATCTCAAATATACAGTTATATTTCAAATCCAAAACGATCACTAGAATGCAAACAGTGAACTTTGCTTGATTCTTCGCAATTATTGCATTTGAAACATCCAATCTGGCAACTAACCAAAAACAAATTGTTGCATTTGAGACATCCAGACAATTGGACAAATAATCTAAACACAGAACATTAGTAAGATTCAGTCCAAATCATCAGAGTGTCAATGAACCTAGTCTCATTCAGATTAAGAGAAAATGATAAACCAAATAACATGTGGAAACATCTTGTCGATGTGTTGCAGTACCCTCAGGCGTTTCTTGATAAGATGAATTGACTGAGCGATGGCAGAGGCGTGGCTCTTCCAATCACTCTCATTCTCATCATATATGTTCCAACCATTAGCAATTATACCCTCCACCGTGAGCCCATCAGAAGTGGATTTCTCAACTGCAGCCTGCGAACTCAATAAACGCGCAGAAACAGGCACACATGGGATATTCAAATGTTCACGCAAAAGTGAAGAAAACCAATTATTTCTATCGCACAAAAAGACATGCCCAGATGCTAGAATTGACTTATTATAAATCGGAGTGGGAGAATTTCGATAGCGGGGTTCAGAGAGAGATGAGTAGAAACTGGTATATAAGTGAATTTTGAGACGGGGATTATTGAATATAAGTGATGATTTCTGGTTTCGCAATCTTTTTAGTATTATAAACGACATTCTCTGATACAGTACGGTGAGAGCGATCATGAATCACAAGGGGAAATCCCCCAGAATTGCAGAAAGGGTTTAAGGCAGATGGAATTAGGGAAGGATAAAAACGACGGCGTAGTTTGAAGATTATGGCTAAATTACACTATGGTGCTTTGAGTTAAAGATGTTTCTACATTTGAACTTATATTCTTTAGTTATTCCTTAGAGCAATTAAAATCTCGAATATTTCCCCAAACCAACCAACTTACAAAAAGAAAGGCAAGTAAAATAGCACGTCAATTGGTAGCATTCTTTGAATTTTACATAAAACTTTTGTGAAACATTTTTGACACAAAATTCCTCTAGGGTCCCTAGTGTTTCCATTTGTATCACCTCACTATCTCAACCTTTTAAAATTGTAAGCACGACATCCCAATTCAGCGACAATTGTTTATTTAGACGATAAAAAGAAATGTATAGGCAAATAATAAATTTTAATTGTCCGAGTCATTTTTCTCCATTTGAATACTGCTAAAGTGGGTAATCCACATTTTGCTATATATAGCCCCTGTTTGGTACAAATTAAAATTTTCATTTTCAACTCATTTTCAAACATACATTTTTCAATAAAATAATATTTTTCATCACATTAATAACTTTTCTTTTTTTTTTTCAACCACACATTCTCCATTAATCTACTATTCCAGAATACATTTTTCCAAAATAATGTGGCTCAAACACACCCTAAATATTTGCAATTATCAAATTAAAATTATTTATTTAATTATATAAATTTTATTCAATTACGCAAAATATTTAATTATATA